>JAJJWW010004552.1:0-66811 GCA_023531295.1 Papaver armeniacum
AGATATTGTTGTAGTAAATCATAGAGAAGAAGGCAAAGAGGCAGAGAAGGAGAAGGATTTCTTATTGATCATAGTCATAATAGTACACAATATCCTTTATATACTAGGAAAAGGGAAAACCAAAAGACTTCCGTTATGGGCCGTAGGCCCTACAACACTCCCCCTTATGCGGTCCAATAGAACTTCGTATGCAGTGCTTCACGTATAGTGCTTCGAATGTAGTTCTTCAAGTATCGTCCTCTCCTTGATGACTTGTGCCGAAATCAATTGCCTCATTAAAACTTTGACAAGGAAAAATCCAGTGGGACAAAACCTTGGTACAACTCTTCACATTTTGTCTCGTACTTTACATGTAGTTCATCACATGGAATACGATCTTCAAGGACCGACAAGTCTAAGTTAATTGCTTCGTTAAAAATTCGTCAGGAAAACCCGAAGGGTCAAAAACTGAACTAAAGAAAAAGAGAACAATATTAAGCAAACTTAGAACATAGTTGGACTCGAATATGTTGCCTCATTAAAACCTTGATAAGGAAAACCCAGTGGGACAAAACCTTGACG
This sequence comes from Papaver armeniacum, assembly GCA_023531295.1. Taxonomy (NCBI): domain Eukaryota; kingdom Viridiplantae; phylum Streptophyta; class Magnoliopsida; order Ranunculales; family Papaveraceae; genus Papaver; species Papaver armeniacum. The sequence continues at coordinate 562 of JAJJWW010004552.1, forward strand.
AATGAAAAAGAGTACAACGTGACAGATGCAAGAAAAGATGATCTGTTGCAGATGATCACTTTGCTCCATTGAAGTTGACTGGTTGCTTCACAACTCCTGAAGCAGAAAATCCTAGTGGGAAAGACAATAGCCTTAGCTGAGAAATTACTTCGCGATGTTTGTTGTTGTCCATTAAAAACCTTGCCGACTAACAAAACCCTGTGGGAAAAAGAAACCTTGGTGAAGGACAATAGTTCAACACACCATTAGATGCTCCCCCTGATGTCAGACAATTTTCATTAGTCTAATGCAAACAAAAGGAGTTAATTACACTTTACTTTGATGACTTGAATGTTTATAAGACCATGTTGTTGATTCTGAAAGTTACGTTGCTTCACATACTATCGCGTTTCATTTCTTTGATTCGGATTTTTTAGTAATATTAACGCGGTCTTTATGTCTTCAACGTTCAACATACTTGATGTTTTTAGTGTTGTCTCGCTAAAAACCTTGTCTAGTAACAAAATCCTTTGGGAAAAACTATTCTCCACCAAAGGGAAAAGAGTAAAACACAACTTCAATTTCGAAGTAAAATATGTCGACATCATATCCCTGGATCCTCCCCCTGATGTCGGCATCTCCCCCTGATTACTTTCAGAGTTGTTCTAGACAGTTCCTTTATTCATCTACTTTTCGAAATTAAATATCGATAATGACTTAGAAAATAGTCTACCATATCTCCCCCTAGTTACTTTCGTTAGAGAAGAGATTATTGTTCCTTCATAATCAACAACTTTTGGATTGCACTTTCATTAGCATTCCTTTTTATGTCTTTGCAGGGATAAAACAAATTTATGTCAATGGTTATTTTTAAGTACATGATTATATTCACTATACCATTCCAATGACGTTGCGTTGGAGCTGAGCTATATCTAGCTAACAAGTTCCCCGATGATGCAAAATTTGATCGAGTACATTATTATACTAAGTACATCAATGCGTCTATTGTACTTAGATATGGGAGTTTCATCTCCCAACACATCTTCGTCATCTTCCTTTAGACCAAATGGTCACTTACTTACATTTGAACCTCGACTAATCATGGGAGTGCTATCAAGATGCATTTCTTTGTTAAATTGCCTGACAACTTTAGACATATGGTGGAATAACATACCACAAGCTCAGTATTCGGTCAAGCTTTCCCCAGATTTTTCATCTCAAATTCGGATGTCAAATAGCTTTTAAGGCCTCTTATTACATCAAGAGTACCCATTATGTCTGTACCATCGACATCGATAATTACAATTCCAAATCAGGAACTTTCTTGTGAGTACGCAAGGAAAAATAACTTACTTGTCTATCCCCTCCAAATCAAATATCCACTTAGACAGGTGTACCACATCTGCTTGATTGCTCCAATATATAAGTGAGTGTTCATCTAACTGTAAACGCACTCTGTGGTTTAGAGTCACTTGATTTGGGAAACCAAAGTCTATCAAGTACTTTTGTAAATATCTGCTATCTCTTGATCAGAGATACGCAAAACCAAATACATATGCTGCATTTCAAGTCCTTTTGAAATTACCAAGCTAACTAAGTAGCGGAACGCTATAACGTTCATTACAATAGAACAATTCCAGGGCTTTGTGAGAAACCTAGCGCCACAAGGAGAATCTTTGTACTTTAAGACTGCTTTCTTTTCATTATGCTTTGTGAGAAATTAATTATGTATGTACAATAGACTTTACACTTGGATGGTTAGCACTACCACACCAAATACTTGTATATTTGTCAAAGAACCAAGTTCTACCTGGATTATATAGGCCAAATATGCTCTTCATTGACATTAAGCAACAAGGATCTTGGTTTGATCTCATCTTTCTCTATTTCCTTAAGCAAGTGTTTATGAAATTAATCATCAATATGCTCGCATGATCTTTCCATTGACTCGTGCGAATTCTCATAATCTACTTGGGATGTCTTTGTTCTCTGGAATCATTAAACTTCGGAGCATCCTCCAGTTTGATTCATGGAAATAATCAGAGACAATAGAATGAGATGATTTAATTAATGATATATTAGGTTGTGCCTTGTTCACCTACTAGTTTTCTAGGTAAGCATTGATCGAACCTGGTGGTCTCTCCATCTTCCTTTATGGACCCACAGCCTCAATTAAACTTCCACCAAGTGTAGTTGCAACACCTTAGTCTATGGTGTACCCCATACTTAGGATATTCTAACCTTGCAGGCACATTTGCAGCTGGTATGTATGATCTTGTCACGTTACCGATATCAGTGCACTTTCTGAAAATCGATTATTATTTTCACATTTGCATTTGTGGAGTACAAGAATCAATATGAGATAGAGTGGGAACACACCACGACAATTCCTATCATTCTCTTAGAAAACCCTTTTTTATATCTCCCCCTAGCAATGGTGTCTCATCAAAGTGACAATCCGCCAATATAGCGGTTAAGAGATCGCCTGCCAAAGGTTTCAAAATGCGGATAATTGTTGGGAATTCATATCAAACATAATTACTTAATCATTTTGATGACCAACTATAGTATGATGTGGAGTCATAGTGGCACATATACAACACAACCAAAATGCATAAGAATACAAATGTCAGTCTTATAAACAGTTACCAACTGGTACGCGAAAATGGTTGACTAATTGTGGGTTCTAAAACGAATAAGTAAATATGCGTATGATATTGCATATCATCCAAGCATTTATAGGAAGGTTTTTACGCATAACCTATCGTTAGACACCATCTATAACCTTTGATGGTAGCCTCTGCGAGACCATGGGTCGTAGGATGCTCTACAATGATTCTATTAAACATGCAATATCCATCAAGTCCTTTTGATGTAAAATATCTAGCACTAACAAGGTTGGTGAGACCTTAAATTGTATAATATATGCTAGAATTATTTCAAAAACACACAATTTCTTGTGAACAATAATTAATTCAAATCTTCGAATTATCCACCAGAGCCATAAATCACTTGAATGGACCGCATTCTGTATGGATATGTCCACAACTATCACTTTGTTTCTTTTGAAAAAATGAGTTGTTTACCATTTGCATCTTAGGATGGTCTCAATCCTGTTTATTAAAGAAATATTTTGTAAAATGAGTGACATGCTTTATTGTTTTAAAATAATAATGGGAGGGGAGGCGTTATTTATAGTACTTTAGAAAGCGTCGATTGTGAGAGATGTTGTTACTATGCATTCTTTCAATCCAAGTAATTCCCATTTTCTTGTTCGCTCAAATTTAGGGATGTTCGTTTGAGTTCTTTCAAAACAGAGCATCATGTCACAACCAAAGTGTCTTTACGTCTATGTCAAAACCTGAATGAGTCAATCCCAAGTCCCAACATTAAACTGTCGGTGACGATATGGATCCAAGTATTAGTGATTTACAGTTCACCAGATTAATTGGCTCTTTATTTTATCTAAATGTGATTCATTTCACATTCATTAGAGGCAATTTATAGATGCATTCCCATTCTCACAATGAATTTTCGTACGATAACCGTTTGCACAGATTTCGTAGGAACTTGATAAAGTGTGATTAGCTCTTAGTTCTTACAGAGCTCATGTAACTTTTAATCTTTATACCAATTAGGCAACAAAGATTGAGCATCATCGCATGGTATTATATAAGATAACAGTTCAATAAGCATTTTAATATATTTCCTTAAGAGTTTCGTGTAATAAGTGGTGTGGCCTTATTACGTAACAAAAGAAAATTTATCCCATTTACTTTAGAGTGTTACATATCATGAGGATGATATACTTTTCATCATAATGTATGAATGATCCTTTTAACTCAAGTACTTTTGAGTATATCTCAAGTGGTTTAGAGTATTTCAGTCTCATGGAAATGATATACTTTTCATTTCATAAGTACAGATGATGAATTTAGTTCTTCGCAAAAAAAAAAAGTTCTTTATTTTAGCTTTTAGAAAAAATGCTTATTAAACTACCATACAATCAATAGTCCAGGATCAAATCATACACAATTTAGTTGAACAAAGATAATTAATAAACTTATCAAAATGTAAGTGTATTCATTAGGCAAGTTTTTTATTTGCCACTGAAATTGACAAGCTTGGGTATGACCTTCTTTTAACATTTAGTGAGTTTGTTGTCATTTAAACTCTCTATATATCTTGTAGTTGGCTGCTACTATATGATACATCGCTTGTACCATACTCAGTAAATGTTTATACCAAGTGTCCAACTCTCATTCAAATGAGTCAGAATTACATCTCTGTCTCATGCTCAGTAAATACATTTAGTTTGTATTGTTACTACTTGAGACAATATTACAAGTGTATTAAATTCCAATGAACATTCAAATTTTTAGGGGAAAATCTCATGAATTTTTCAAAAACTTCCTTCAGAGCATTTCATAAATCCGTAATCAATATATGTCGCCTTAAAACGTAGAAGTTATGCCTTCATCTTTTGAACAATGCATCGTCATTGGTTAAATTTTTTCATGATGGAAGTAAATCCCTTGTAGACACAATTGACTTCTGTAGAAGAGGCTCTTTAATGGCGCTCAAGTACTTTTGAGTCCAAAAGGTCAAATTTTAATCGAGTTGGTTTAATCAAAACCCGGTCAACGGATTGGTCAAGACCCGGTCCATTGGGTTGCATATGTCATTGTTAACAAAATTCTACATTTATCGTCCATTACATATGAAGTAATCAGGCCCATTGATAATAAACTTAAAACTATTAGCATATAGGCCCAAGTTTATTGTGAACCTTAACATTAGAAATTTTATTGTCTAACTGTAGTCATCGGAAAACAATTGTAACCATGTCCGATGATGATAACATTTTTACAGAAGTTTCATCAAAATATTTTTCTAAACATAATTGATTTCAAGGTAATCCAACGGCTAGATAAAAATATATTCATGAAGCCGTATGACTATTCCAATTCACGTTTCTGTGAACACACATGGAAATATCACGTTCTTTGGAGTATTTCCCATGGTTGGATCTTTATGCAATTTGTACAGTAGCTTAACAAGAATAATATGCAAAACATACCAAAAATATAGCGTAATCCAACGGTTGAAATTCTTCAAAATTAGGGTTTTAGACGCTGTTAAAATGTAGGGTTTTTCTAAACGTAGATAGTCTTATTCAAATCTGATTTTGTAAATTGCATCATATGCCGATTTGATTGAAGTTTTATAAGAGTAAGAAAAACCTAATTGGGTTGAACATATTAAAATTTCATGAAAATCTAACGGTGAAATATCTATGTTTTATAATCATACGTTTGTGGAACCCTAATATATACTACGAAAACGAAATTTCTTTGTTCAAAAGAAATACCTGGTAACGCATCCATGATGATAAACAAATAGGATCAGAACCACGCTAATCTTCAAGGAATAATCCTTAACCAATCTTGAACGAAGAAAAAAAAAAGTTGCACCAGTTGGTGGAATCGTGCTTGATAACGTGTTGCAGTAAAGAGGCAGAGAAGGAAAAGGATCTCTTATTGATCATAGTCATAGTACTACATAGTATCTACAATATAAAGCACAGTTTGTTTCTGAGTGGTGGCCAGGATTTATTCTGGGCAAAGATAAATCTACGGTCGTGGTTATGCAGACCACACCCATAACCCGCACGTGCGCCAAGGCTAACTTTGCCTATATGAGTGGTGGTCGGGATTTATCCTTGGCAAAGATAAATCAAAGGTTTGTGATCCTCCGTGCCACACCCTACAAGTCGCACACGTGGTGTTCATTCCAATATTATGAATTAAAAATGAATACTCAAGTCAAGATATTGAATTTTAAAAATTATAACGGGAGGTTCGAACTCATGACCTATTGTGTCATAAGAGTGGCCTCTAACCATTGTTCCACCTTGGTTGGAATTGATAAAAAGATAAATCAACAAATGGTTGTTTGTTCAACTTAAATATTAATTAGTATAAGTGTTTTATTAATTTAGGAAACATTAATTTCTCATGATAAATGATTTATTAATTTTACATCATAAATATCCCTTAATTAATATTAATACATATCTCCATAAATAAGTAATAATTTTGACAAAAATTATTTCAATATATATTAGTGGTGGTGGTGGTAGTAGAGGAAGAAGTAAGCGGTGGAAGCGGTGGAACGTGTTACAAAGTGGTGGAGGCGGTAACATTAGTTTTGGTGGAAGAAATAGTGGCGCTGGATGGTTTTAAAAATGAATTATGAATTAAAAATGAATACTCAAGTCAAGATATTGAATTTTAAAAATTATAACATGGAGGTTCGAACTCATGACCTATTGTGTCATAAGAGTGGCCTCTAACCATTGTTCCACCTTGGTTGGAATTGATAAAAAAGATAAATCAACGGTGGTTGTTTGTTCAACTTAAATATTAATTAGTATAAGTGTTTTATTAATTTAGGAAACATTAATTTCTCATGATAAATGATTTATTAATTTTACATCATAAATATCCCTTAATTAATATTAATACATATCTCCATAAATAAGTAATAATTTTGACAAAAATTATTTCAATATATATTAGTGGTGGTGGTGGTAGTAGAGGAAGAAGTAAGTGGTGGAAGCGGTGGAATGTGTTACAAAGTGGTGGAGGCGGTAACATTAGTTTTGGTGGAAGAAATAGTGGCGCTGGATGGTTTTAAAAATGAATTATGAATTAAAAATGAATACTCAAGTCAAGATATTGAATTTTAAAAATTATAACATGGAGGTTCGAACTCATGACCTATTGTGTCATAAGAGTGGCCTCTAACCATTGTTCCACCTTGGTTGGAATTGATAAAAAAGATAAATCAACAGTGGTTGTTTGTTCAACTTAAATATTAATTAGTATAAGTGTTTTATTAATTTAGGAAATATTAATTTCTCATGATAAATGATTTATTAATTTTACATCATAAATATCCCTTAATTAATATTAATACATATCTCCATAAATAAGTAATAATTTTGACAAAAATTATTTCAATATATATTAGTGGTGGTGGTGGTAGTAGAGGAAGAAGTAAGTGGTGGAAGCGGTGGAACGTGTTACAAAGTGGTGGAGGCGGTAACATTAGTTTTGGTGGAAGAAATAGTGGTATTTGGATGGTTTTAATGGCGGTGGTATTAGTTTTTTTCTTTTTGAATCAAAAATAATAAAATTTTTTACATGATGGGTAACATTGTATTGTGAAAAGTATAGTTGGTTGTTTTTGACACGATCAAAAAACGCGGATAAAAAATACTTTTGGGATGATACCAAATCATATAAGACAAAATGGTTGTTTTTGGTGCCATTTAAGACTATCTTTGGTAAGTTAAACGCATGATTTTCGGTATTAACAAAAAACATATAGTTGAATAAATTAATTGACGACCTTAGTTTGTTAAATCTAAACTTTATACATGACGTGTGGGATTAAAAGTTATAAGTGCGCCCAATATTCTACGAGGGATGGAAAATGGTGGTGGTGGAGAAAGAAGTAATATCTGGTGGTTTGTGGTACTGGCCGGTTTTGATGAGTAGTAATTGACTATGTTAATTATGTCTTTGCTACAAAAGGATAACACTATAAATTAGAAATGTGGTTGATCGTCTTAATGCTAATATAAACTCGGTTAAAATACATGAAAATTAAGAAGAAGAAAAAAACATTTGGATGTCACGTTATATAATAAATAACACTAAAAACTACATATTTAGTATCAAGGTTTCTCCGTCCAATAGATAAATCTAAGGTTGTATTGAGATCCCGTAAGCATAGGGCGAGTTGGTCTTGGATTTCTGAATGATAATGAATATAATGAAACGCTCCCTCTCGGTTTGTCCAATGAAAACCGAAACCTTACAAAAAAAAATAATCAATCGAACAACACTTAGATGGAACGCATCACCACCGGTGTAAACTTCTCTCGAATTGCTACATATCCAGTGAAATTTCTACAAATTAATCCGGTGATTTCCTCCTACCGTTGCGGGGCATGCAATTAAATCTCTAATAGTGATTTTAAAGGTATTTAATAATTATAAAATTCTCTTATAAGTTTTGTTTATGCAAGTATTGATTTAACTTGGGTTCTTTTATATTTTTGTGTTAAGTTGATGACTTTTTAATTTGAATACATGTTTGGTTAACAAACTTTGATACATATAGGGTATTTTCTTTGTAGAACCGATGTTAGTCTCTCATTTTTCCCGTTATCACATTGTTTCGATCCCGTATTTGTAGACATTATTTGACTAATATTGGGGTATTTGTTTAATCTCAAGGCCGATTAAACCCAATGTGTGTTGTATACATTGAAGGCGAGGTGTCGGCTCTACCTTGAAACTAATAATTTTTCTTCGGAAGGTTAGTTGAATTTATGTAGATACAAATATCAATATGACTATGCTCTTTAAAACTCCAAATTACTTGAGTAACACTAGATGTGAGAACGTCATTCATGCACTACTTAGCATAGTTGGTGTGAAATCTTTTTATCCCACGAATTTCTTCAATTTTATGTTATCAATATGATTGAGAAAGAATCTTACACATGTTTTGATTTACTATTATAAGTTTATTTTTTCAACTCACATGTGTATATCTCGGCCTTCCAATAGCCAAGGGTTCTTCATTTTTATAACTCTCACATTTTGCAAAAATAAATAAATAGTGTTTATCTATAGTAGGGAAAATATTATGGGTTTTTGCTTCACTCCTTAGAGCCTTAGTTATCAATAATTTGGAACAAAAGTATTCATAAACATCATGGAGTTGGATTGGCGGTTTAGGTATATGTCTTTGTTAGATGAAATATTCTTTTTGAAGTTTGAAATTATGGTATGATGGAACAATAAATAGGGAAAAATTTTATTTCTTCGTATTTTTTATTTTATTTTCATGTTGGCACAACATTATTACTCCGTCCAGGATAATAAATTGGAATAACATGCTTAAGTAAAAAAATTAAAAGATCAGGTAACCCATTTTGTTTCCCAAAACCTATTTGAATATCAAAATAATTACTCACGAATAAAATGAAGCAAGAAAAATGTGAACAATATCGTATTAGAGACAAAACATCCCGTGCCGTTACGGCACGGGTTAAGATCTAGTCCTTTATATACTAGGAAAAGGGAAAACCAAAAGACTTCTGTTATGGACCGCACATCTATGGGCCATAGGCCCTACAACAGATATAGATTTATTTGCTTTTTCATTGAAATTCGGATTCAATAAAGATAGATCAAAACTTTCTTGCTCAAGCAGTGTATAGCTCTAACTCCTTGTTGGAGGTTGTTTAAAACACCACAATGAGTTGTATGTAATCTCTTACGCTCTGCCTAGCTTTCATATAAAAATGTAAACAAAAATAAATCAACTAACAATCTAATGAGGTTATAAGTTATAACAACACAAACAAGATAAACTCTTGGATAAGGGGCATTTTATTTACTTCATATTGACTTACTTCAAAATAGGGGAAGGGACCCTCAAAAACGGGTTTGTCCCAATTAATCGTTCGTTATAAAGGCCATAAGAGTAGCAACCCCTTCTTCATGTCTATAACAAATCTACCGAGAAGTGAAAAGCAATGGATAGTGACAATTTCCAGTTGTTATTTTATCGATTTATTTGATATATTCTTTTGAGTTGTTACTGAAAGATTAAGCCTAGAGGTGTAAATTGGGCTGTGCCAGCACGAGCACACCCCAACACAGCACGCTAAAATCTGAGCCCAACGCAACACAACACGTGATTCAGCCCAGCACGGCCCAGCACGTGATTCAGCCCAACACGGCCCAGCCCATCCCAGCATGTTAAGAAAGCACGCCATAGCATGCACAAGTATACCATATAACAAGGCATAATACATCACATTTTGTGTATATTTCACAAAAGAGTCACTATTCTAGCTAGTTTTTGACATTTTATGTTAGCTTATTTTATAACAACACATATAATACCTAAATATTTGGAAAATATATTCCAATATCGTTGTTATAATGTCGTTACCTATATTTGACTAGAACATTAATTTACATGACAATGATCCAATTTTATATTTGATAGGCTATTTCTTTTTATTGAATAAACTTGTTAATTTTACTTGAAATAATTTCAAATGATGTGTTGTCTATTTAAATTCTCGTGATAATGTCCGACTGAATGTATATAACACGTGTTTATAACACGTGTACCAACACGTGTTTATAACACGTGTACCAACACGACTTAGTGATTTCAAATTGTTTATAACACGTGTACCAACACGGCAAAGACACGACACAACACGTTTATTCGTGTGTTTGTGCCGTGAGGTCATGTTGTGCTTAGCTTTTGACTAGTAAAGCACAAAGACGGCACAACACGTTTAAATAGTTGACACAACACAAGACGACACATGACACGTGAAGCACGCGACTTCGTGTGCCATCTTTGTCGGGCCTAAGACGTTTACACCTCTAATTAAGCCCACAATTTTTTTTTTCCTCAATCAATTATTCATAATTTCTTTTGAATTCGTTTTATAAAGAAAAGAATGATTGTGTCAAATTATTATTCTCTGCATATTCTTTCATAAATGAAATTAATGATGAATAAAAAAAAATGAATAAGCTAAATATCATTTTATTTCCTCTAAAACTCATACCTAGATATAGATTTATTTGCCTTTTCATTTAAATTCGAATTCAACAAAGACAGATTTCTTGTTCCAGCAGCGTATAGCTCTGACTCTTTACTGGAGGTTGTTCAAAACACCACAATAAGTAGTATGTAATCTCTTACGCTCTGCCTAACTTTCATATAAAAATGTAAACAAAAATAAATCAACTAACAATCTAATGAGGTTATAAGTTACAACAACACCGACAAGATAAACTTCTTCACTCTTGGATACGTGTTAAAATTTAGTCCCCCCCAAATTCCAACGCCAAAAAGCTTATATCCGAGCCTTACATCTTAGTTTTCTCCACTGCCTTGATCTAAGAGTATGCGCATTTCTTACAAATTTAAAAAGAATTTGTTATGTTAGAAGTGCAGCTCATCAGTAGTAAATGTCATGTTAGTTATATAAATACAAGAATACACACATTACAAATTGCTGAAAAAACTTCATCCATCGGCTTCAGCTTCATCAAGTTAAAATGAACGAATATGGGTTATAACTGCATGATAAGCAGCAAAAGACCCTAGGTGACTCCTTTACTCCCCTAATCCATGTATGTCGGCTTTTTTATTTTAGCGCATTTTATTAAAAATTTAGATAAAAGTATCATATATACCTATTGGTCATGAGTCTGATTCACCAAATATTACTGGTAAATTTAGAAATGTTGAATCATCAGTCCTTCATTTAAGTTTTATCCACCGTCTCTCACTATTTTCTCATCAACATCTAAAGATACCGAAAATGCTATATGACCCGCTCGTTGACAGCGGAATAACAGCTGATCATACGTGGAAGCACTACACCATTTCCAGGATTTTGTCACAGGCTATACCTGTTACTTATTGAATTTGTAACGGTTATAACTGTACTAAATAGGCCGTTATTAATAATTGTGATGGTATTTTGTAACGGTTTTATCTGTGACAAAAGGCAGAAACTTGATCACGTATAAAAAGCGTTACAATAATTAATAGCCACAATTGACCTAATTTTATGATAGCGACACGTGTCATTTTTGTCACATTTATCTTAACGGTTTTAACTGTTACTCTCTATTAACCACAATTCGGATCATGACACGTGTCTTAAAGAGTCACATTTACAGCAACGCTTATAACTGTTACTGAACTCTTGCAACGATTGCTTCGGCGACACGTGTATTTTTTGTCACGGTTAAAGTAACACATATTAGTGTTGCCATTAATTTTAATGATTACTCATAGGACACGTGTCGTACTCTTGTCACGGCTTATGATGACGCGTGTTATTTTTTCTTCACAATTCTTGTCACGATTATATTAGTGACAATTCTTTATTACAATTAAAAAAAATGGGTAGCCGAGATCATTTTCATGGACCTGGACTTCAGTTTCTGACCTGCACAAACCAAAACACAGGCCTACAGTTTCCTATTTTTCAATATGCAATTACTCAGAAGCAAACCCATTCTCTATCATTATAGAAACTGGTTCAAATCCTGCACTTCTCCGGTCCTATGTTGATGTGCCATTGAAGATTTGAAGTACTGGAGCATTCACAAGTTTCCTCAAGATATTAAAACTCATTCAACATGTATGAAATGCATTGCTCGACTAATATCCATAGGAAAAGGGGCACGAGGTAGGCTCTCATAGGTATTTCCCTCGTACTGAAATCAAAACAAAAGCGAATTAGCACAAGGGACAAGGATTACTGAAAATTCTTCTACTTGACAATCAGTTCACAACTTATTATGTTGGTTACAAACTTACCAAAACATGAAAAAAGGTCCATCATAATCCAAACACACAACTTATGTACTTGTAAAATTTAATCTTTACTTCTCAACTATTGTTTCAGCCAACCCGAAACAACATTGGACTCCCAAAACCTTAAATACAACGACATTCTTAGCAAAAAGTAAACCACAAGGTTAGGGGTGTTCATGGTCGGTTTTGGTTCGGTTTCAAGCCAAACCAAAACCGAAACCAATATTATCGGTTTCTAAAATTGAAACCAAACCAATCCATTAACCATTGGTTAGGTTTCTAAATGGTTCACCCGGTTTCGGTTTTTCCCAAAGTGGTTTTTGGTTAACCAATAATTATGTCAAACCAAAAAAAAAAATTACACTAATTTGAGAAAAAAATAGTATTGGTTTACAAAAATTTACGAGACAAAAAATAAATAAAAAGAATATCAAGAGTAGTTAAAGCTTACTCTAAATCTAGAGATCAAAAGAAGATTTAACTAATGGCAGTGACATCTCTAATGAAAATTTAATCAATGATTTTTTTTTTTATCAATATTCGGTTAACCATTGGTTATTGGTTCGATTTCTCTATCATACCAAAACCAAACCATTAATCTCGGTTTTCATCTTTTCTAAACCAAAACCAACCATTAGTTAATGGTTCGGTTCGGTTTCCCCCTAATCGGTTTGGTTTGGTTCGGTTTCTCGGTTAACCAGTAACCATGAACACCCCTACACAAGGTTGTTGGAAGACATTCTACAAATCAATGTACGTTGAACTTTGAACAACTAATCCACATACATTCAATGAATTATAGAAGAAACCACGGAAAATATAGAAGCGCTTGGTAAAATGCATTGTAGTCAAAGTCGATAAATCAGTAGACTTACTTGTTATGATTTCTTCCTTCAAAGAGGTGCATACAAATAAGAATATCCACTACTTCCTACAAACGACAATCAATGTAATTAGTTTTGCAGGATAACTTATACAAGTTTATTAAAGTCTTTCCGAAACGGTAATTCAATAATTTTAAGCAACCAACTACGCAATCTATGAAATGTTTACCTTGTTAACAGAAGGAGGATCCAAGTAACTAGGGCCTCCAATAATGCTTACTCAAGATCAGCACATCCATCTTGGTCAAAATGGCATACTTGAAGGTGCTTGTAAGATTCTGCAATAGGGAGAATACATACTTCTCGTGTCTCACAATCTTGCACAATCATAAGATAAGAAAGCAACAATCTAGGATACCTACTATCATATTAACTTTATCCATATATTTTCTTTGAACGAAAGGTGACTATTCTACCATACGGCGGACATACAGTAGCATCACTCAAGAGAGCCGTTAGCCATCAAGCGCTAGCAAAGGGAATGATTAAGGCGGCAATTGCTACTAAGAGTATTTGACATAACTTAGAAAAGCAATTTCCTTACCTTGTCATCCATGCTTCAATTAACGCTCGTAAACCAGTGAAACCTACATCCTACGAAACAAATCCCATTATTGAATGCAAGTCGGGAGACATGAAAGACTGATCCAATTCATCGGTTTTCCAGGATACCTAATTGAAAACAAAATAGTTGAAACAGCTATTGGGGATATGAAAAATACAAAAATGCAAACCTAATATACTATGGAAAGATAATTATTTTATGTAAAACAAATAAACTTCATAGAAAAACTTACTTAATTAGCTAAGATTTCAACTCGGGAACCGAATGCAAGCATTGCAGGGTAGAGTTCATGTAGCACGTGCTTCCCGGACCAACGGTGTGCCCCTGTGAAACCGGTTATAGCACCATCGAGTCATTGACCTTGAAAAAACAAAACCAACAAAGCATATCAAGACCGACTTATGCCTCGGCAACCACACTGCCAAAGACAATGATTGAAGCTTTAATTTGCTTCATCAACTGAATTCATCTTGTATGCCAAGGTAATTAACGAAGTTGTAACGCAAAGTAAGCCCTCATCAACACTTTATGAGGTGTGTGGCGTGAAGCCAGTGTGAAATCCCAACATAGCTAATTCCAAGCTACGAAATATCTCTAGGAATCCAATAACCCAATCCCAACATAGTTAATTCAAGACACAAAAATATATCCGCATGAATCCAATAACCCAATTGGATGCCCCTAATCAATGTTTCTTTACAATTCAAACTTAACCCAATAAACCATAAAAATCTTACACTTTTTTTCTTAATTATCCAATTGATATAAATAAATTTCTTCCCATTCCTCACTATTTAACAATTCTAAAACCACGACCTGAGAACATGTTCAAAAGCAATAAGGTATGACGACTATATTCTTGAAACAAAAGCAATGAGGATATTCAACAATAAGAAGCTAGATTTCCACTACTAAGCAATAACATCAAATATTCATCTTTGAAATAAATTAAGATTGATTTACACAAATCCATGCATTAACCCTTGATTTAAGTTGTTTTAAAAGCATAAACTCTCAAGTATGAAGATAGATGAATAAAAGCGATAATACACAAGATCTAGATGGTAATTGATGAATTTGAAATGAGAAACAAAATTAGGGTTAAAAGATTTAGGGATTATTAACTGGATCCCATTTTAACAACATCAAGTTCTTATAATCTTATCAATCGTGATACATATGTATAAAAGAGAGATTTACTAGAGAAATAATAGTGCTAGGTTAGTCAAATTGGTGGTAACTGAAGCAAATCTATAGGCATTCGTTGCTGAAAAGAATGATGAGGTAGGAATATATTTTCGATTTAAGTAAAGCAAAAGGAAAAGAATAACAAAAAAATTTGGTTCTGGGATGAGGGATTACAGTGGTGCGGGTGATTGAGTGAAGGTGGTTGCGGCTGTGTTCGTAGTAACTTAGTGTTTTTTTCGCTTCAGAGAGACTGAAAACAAATTCCACAGGAGTACCAAAGCTTGTAATCTTTGTTGCTAGAACGTGTAGGTGTAGCAGAGTCATACCTTGTGATCTTGGACCAAAGGAAAGAATATTGACATCCATCCCCTCACTCAAAAGTCGCTTCACCTATTAAAAGAGACAACAAAAGAAGAAGTAGAGCCAATAAGCAAAAATAGTGCATAAGAGGAAGCTGATTACTTAGTTAAGAATATTAGTACCAATAAGTAAGTGAAGGGTAGAAGCAAAGAAACATCAAGGCCTAAATGTTTAGTTTATGACAACTCTCATCCACCCTAGTTGGGATACTGTCGTGGTGTTGTATAATAGCATCAAAAAAATCACGACGCCATTTAACAAATAACATGCCACAAAATATAACAACAACAACACCGCATAGGTCACACAAACCACAAGTTAAATATTAACAAGAGAAAATATGTTTCTTCAATATCAGTTTATATTGCCTTTTCATCATATAATGTCAATAGAAATTCAGAACAAAAAAAAATAAAGACTCGAAACCGAAGTTTTAAGTCAAGAACACTATCATAGTTGAATTCTCAACTGAATATACCTGTAAAGTTATGCAAAGCTTTTTCTATCCTAGTAACATAAGTTACAGAGGGAGTAAGACCAAGCAAGTAGTAAACAAAAGCACCAATAAGTAGGGGGAAAAATTGCTGGTGCAAATAGAGAAACAAAGGTAAAAGCGAACAAGAACATGACTTCCATTTATAAGACCAACTCAAGAATTATAGTAAACCCTATGCTACCAAAGTTGAAAATCGAACCTAAATCAAAACCCCATGCTATCACAGTAAACCTTAACTATCACTTCCATAAATAAATAAGATTTAAACCCAAAAGTTGACTACGAAAACTTCATCAAAATTAAGACAAAAACAAAAAATTGCAACTCAGGAATCACCATCACAGTTGCAGAGCCCAAAATCAACATACTCTCAGACCCTAATTTGAATAAGCAAAACAAAACCCCAATTCCAAACTATTTAAAACTTTGAAAGCAAAATTGAAAACCCTAAATTTGACACAAAAATTAACAAGAAAAGAAGAATAAACCCTAATTTGAAAGTATCAACTCATAAATACAACAAAATCGAAACCCCAATATACAGATCTGAGATTAGTATTACTTTGTGAAAGTGAAAGAACAAGAGATAGTTGTACCTATGCTAATTTTTACTTTGTGCGAATAGAAAAATAAAAGTCGAAAGCTGAAAAACTACTTCCATTAATAAACCTTATGCTACAAAAGCGAAATCTGAATCAAAATCGAAATCCCATGCTTTCACAGTAAACTCTAAACTTACCAAAATTAAGACTTCAATCGAACAAATATCATACAAACCCCAATTCCCAACCATTTGAAAGGAAAACTGTTAACCCTAAATTTGACAGAACAAATTAAGAAAATAAACCCTAATCTTAACTCATGAAATCTAGAACCTTCCATTCACAAAATAAGAACCAAACAAAAACAATAAAAGATAAAAAAAATCAGTGATGATGAAAAATCTGTAAATGAAGACTACGAAATTAGAGAAATGGGTTTTGTTCTCGATCTTGATTTCAAGACTAACAATACTCATGGATTTAAACTTTGAAAGCAGATTTAGGTAACAATCAGATCATAGATAAAATCTCTCAGCAGATGCACAGCATGGATAAAACAGAAATAGAAGAAGATGTAAGATACAAATGTGACAGAATGACATGAATTAGGGTTTCACGTTCTTGCAGCGAAAAATCAGAGGGTGAGAGGCGCAGAAGAAAGAAAAAAAGAGAGAGAGATTAGGTTGAGTAATTTTCTCTCTCTTCTATAGTTATATAGGAAAACTGGAGAGTAACCTCGACTAACTATTCAACGAGATATAGGGTCACGATTTTTCGTGTGTGTGTTTCCCACATGTACTTTTACTAGGTTATAGTGTTATAGTTTGGTAGAACTAGACAACCATTACTTATGGATTTTTGTTAGAGCAAGTCTTATGGTGGAATCCATCTAGCTTCCATCTTCCACTCCACCTCAGCACTTGGAACTGTGGATGGAAGCGCAAGTGTAATGGTGGAACACAGAAAACGCTAATAAGAATAGCGTAAAACGCTAATAATAATAATAGCGCAGGGAAAACGCTACTAAGAATAGCGCTTGACTCAAGTCAACGGACAAAATGCTATTCTTAATAGCGCTAAACGCAATTTTTAATAGCGCCTAACGCTATTAACAATAGCGTTTTTTGATTCTTCTATCCAGTAACACCATTGACCACCAAGTATAGCAGCAGCAAGCTTTGATTCAACATCACGACCTCCTCCTCTCGCCGCCTCCTGCTTCTACCACCACCACGGCCTCTAATTCGATTCAACATCACCTTCTTCAATTTCTTCCTTAATGATTCACAACATCAATCAATTTTTCAAGGAGGGTTCTGACTTCAAACTTAGCATGATACATCATCGAAATCGATAAATATGAAGCTCAATGTTGATTCGAACTTCATATATGGTATAACGACATAGAAACTATGAACCAAGAAGCTCTTGGAGGGTTCTGACTTCAAACTTAGCATGATACATCATCGAAATCAATAAATATGAAGCTCGGTGTCGATTCGAACTTCAAATTCGGTATAACGACAGGACAAACTATGAATCCGAAGCTTCGGGAGGGTTCTGAATTAAATCTTGGCATGATACATCATCGAAATCGATAAATATGAAGCTCAGCGTCGATTCGAACTTCAAATATAGTATAACGACATAGAAACTATGAACCAAGAAGCTCTTGGAGGGTTCTGACTTCAAACTTAGCATGATACATCATCGAAATCGATAAATATGAAGCTCAGTGTCAATTCGAACTTCAAATTCGGTATAACGACAAACAAACTATGAATCCTGAAGCTTCGGGATGGTTCTGAATTAAATCTTGGCATGATACATCATCGAAATCGATAAATATGAAGCTCAGCGTCGATTCGAACTTCAAATATAGTATAACGACATAGAAACTATGAACCAAGAAGCTCTTGGAGGGACTTGACTTCAAACTTAGCATGATACATCATCAAAATCGATAAATATGAAGCTCGGTGTCGATTCGAACTTCAAATTCGGTATAACGACAAACAAACTATGAATCATGAAGCTTTAGGAGGGTTATGAATTAAATCTTGGCGTCATACATCATCGAAATCGATAAATATGAAGCTAAGTGTCGATTCGAACTTCATATATGATATAACGACATAGAAACTATGAACCCAGAAGCTCTTGGAGGGTTCTAACATCAAACTTAGCATGATACATCATCGAAATCAAAGATTACCAGATTTAGACCTGAGTCTCTCGTTCGGATGAACTGGATTAGAAATATATCAGTTTTCAACATTCCGGGTTCAAAGATTACTAGAGTGAGATCTGAGTCTCTCGTTCGGATGAACTGGATCAGAAATATATCAGTTTTCAACATCCCAAGTTCAAAGCTTACTAAATTTAGACCTGAGTCTCTCGTTCGGATGAACTGGATCAGAAATATATCAGTTTTCAACATCCCAAGTTCAAAGCTTACTAAAATTAGACCTGAGTCTCTCGTTCGGATGAACTAGATCGAAATATATCAGTTTTCAACATCCCATGTTCAAAGATTACTAGATTTAGACCTAAGTCTCTCTTTCGGATATTTGGATCGAAATATATCAATTTTCAACATCACAGTTCAAAGATTACTAGATTTAGACGACTTTCTCGTTCGGATGATCGGATACGAAATATATCAAAATCGAATATCACGGGTTCAAAGACTACTAGAGTTATACGAGTTTCTTGTTCGGATGAACTGGATACGAAATATATCGAATCGAACATCACATGTTCAAAGATTACTAGAGTTACACTGAGTTTCTCGTTGAAACCTGAGATCGAAATATATCAGAATCGAACATCACCAGGCTCCGAGATCGAAACCTGGCCGCGAGTTGACTACCATAAGTCAGAAATTTGGTAAGAACGACGAATTCATCCATTTACAGGTAAGATTTCTTGAGATATTCTACGAAACCTTAAAAAAACCTATTTCTCGCATATTGTATGCGTACAAGGATCCGAGATCGAAACACGGCCGCGAGTTGACTACTCTAAGTCGAAATTCGGTAAGAGCAGCGAATTCATCCATTTAAGGTAAGATTCCTTCGAGATATTCTACGAAACCTTAAAAAAAACCTATTTCTGCATATTGTATGCATACAAGGATCCGAGATCGAAACCTGGCCGCGAGTTGACTACTCTAAGTCAGAAACTTGGTAAGAATGACGAATCCATCCATTTCTGAGTAAGATTCCTTCGAGATATTCTACGAAACCTTAACAAAAACCTATTTCAGCATATTGTATGCGTACCAGGATCCGAGATCGAAACCTGGCCGCGAGTTGACTACTATAAGTCAGAAATTCGGTAAGAACGACGAATTCATCCATTTACTGGTAAGATTCCTTCTAGATATTCTACGAAACCTTAAAAAACCCTATTTCGAAACCGCATATAGTATGCGTACAAGGATCCGAGATCGAAACCTGGCCGCGAGTTGACTACTCTAAGTCAGAAACTTGGTAAGAATGACGAATCCATCCATTTTACAGGTAAGATTTCTTCGAGATATTCTACAAAACCTTAAACAAACCCTATTTATGAATATATATATGCATACCAGGCTCCGAGATCGAAACCTGGCCGCGAGTTGACTACTCTAAGTCAGAAATTCGGTAAGAACGACGAATTCATCCATTTACGAGTAAGATTCCTTGAGATATTCTACGAAACCTTAAAAAACCCTATTTCGCATATAGTATGCGTACCAGGCTCCGAGATCGAAACACGGCCGCGAGTTGACTACTCTAAGTCGAAACCCAGGTAAGAATGACGAATCCATCCATTTTACGGAGTAAGATTTCTTGAGATATTCTACAAAACCTTAAACAAACCCTATTTATGAATATATATATGCATACCGAGGCTCCGAGATCGAAACCAGCCGCGAGTTGACTACTCTAAGTCGAAATTCGGTAAGAACAGCGAATTCATCCATTTACATGTAAGATTTCTTCGAGATATTCTACGAAACCTTAAAAAACCTATTTCAAGCATATTGTATGCGTACCGGATCCGAGATCGAAACACGCCGCGAGTTGACTACTATAAGTCGAAATTCGGTAAGAACGACGAATTCATCCATTTACGGGTAAGATTCCTTCGAGATATTCTACGAAACCTTAAAAAACCCTATTTCGCATATAGTATGCGTACAAGGATCCGAGATCGAAACACGGTCGCGAGTTGACTACTCTAAGTCGAAACTGGGTAAGAATGACAAATCCATCCATTTTATAGGTAAGATTTCTTCGAGATATTCTACAAAACCTTAAACAAACCCTATTTATGAATATATATATGCATACCAGGCTCCGAGATCGAAACCTGGCCGCGAGTTGACTACTCTAAGTCAGAAATTCGGTAAGAACGACGAATTCATCCATTTACAGGTAAGATTTCTTCGAGATATTCTACGAAACCTTAAAAAAACCTATTTCAAAGATATTGTATGCGTACTGGGATCCGAGATCGAAACACGGCCGCGAGTTGACTACTATAAGTCGAAATTCGGTAAAGAACGACGAATTCATCCATTTACAGGTAAGATTCCTTCAAGATATTCTACGAAACCTTAAAAAAAAACCTTATTTCTGCATATTGTATGCATACAAGGATCCGAGATCGAAACCTGGCCGCGAGTTGACTACTCTAAGTCAGAAACTTGGTAAGAAACTTGGTAAGAATGACCAGACTACCCTTATCGGAAATAAGTGAAATAAATATTACAGATTGTGAAAATGACCATATTACTCTTTCTAGAAATAAGTGCACTAAATATCACACAGACAGTGAAAATGACCATATTACCCTTACTAGGAATTAGTGCAATAATATCATGGGGATAGTGAAAATGACCATACTACCCTTATCGAAAATAAGTGAAATAAATATTACAGATTGTGAAAATGACCATATTACCCTTACTAGAAATAAGTGCACTAAATATCACACAGACAGTGAAAATGACCATATTACCCTTACTAGGAATTAGTGCAATAAATATCATGGGGATAGTGAAAATGACCATACTACCCTTATCTGAAATAAGTGAAATAAATATTACAGACTGTGAAAATGACCATATTACCCTTACTAGAAATAAGTGCAATAAAATATCACACAAACAGTGAAAATGACCATATTACCTTTACTAGGAATTAGTGCAATAATATCATGGGGATAGTGAAAATGACCATACTACCCTTATCGGAAATAAGTGAAATAAATATTACAGATTGTGAAAATGACCATATTACCCTTAATAGAAATAAGTGCACTAAATATCACAGGAAAATGAAAATGACCATATTACCCTTTACTAGGAATTAGTGAAATAAATATCATGGGGATAGTGAAAATGACCATACTACCCTTATACGAAATAAGTGAAATAAATATTACAGATTTGTGAAAATGACCATATTACCCTTACTAGAAATAAGTGCAATAAAATATCACAAAGACAGTGAAAATGACCATATTACCCTTACTAGGAATTGGTGCAATAAATATCATGGAGACAGTTAAATGACCGTACTAACCTTATCGAAAATAAGTAAAGTAAATATTATAGATCGCGTGAAAATGACTATTTTACCCTTCTTTCGAAGTAAGTGCAATAAATATTTTGGAGATTGTAAAAATGACCAGACCACCTTTATCGGAAATAAGTAAAGTAATTCTTACATGATGTGAAAATGGCCATTTTACCCTTAGGGGAAATAAGTGCAATAAATGTTACGGAGACTGTCAAAATGACCAAACTACCCTTATTCGAAATAAGTGCAATAAATATCACACTGACGGTGAAAATTACCATACTACCCTTACTGGAAATAAGTGCAATAAATATTATGGAGACTGTGAAAATGACCAGACCACCTTTCTTGGATATGAGTAAAGTAAGTAGTACAGTCTGTGAAAATGACCATTTTACCCTTAGGGGAAATAAATGCAATAAATGTTATGGATATTTTGAAAATGACCATACTATACTTATCGGAAAAAAGTAAAGTAAATATCACTGATGGTGAAAATGACCAAATTACCCTTATCGCAGTCTCCATTACATTTATTAACCTTATTTCCTGTAAGGGTAAAATGGTCATTTCACGGACTATAATATTTCCTTGACTTATTTCCTATAAGGATAGTCTGGTCATTTTGACAGTCTCCATAATGTTTAATGCACTAATTTCCAGTAAGGGTAATATGGTCATTTTCAGTCTGTAATATTTACTTTACTTATTTTTGATAAGGGTAGTTTGGTCATTTTTATAGTCTCCATGATAATTATTGTATTTATTTAATATGGTCATTTTCACAGTCTGTAATATTTACTTTACTTATATCCGAAAAAGGTGGTCTGGTCATTTTCACAGTCTCCAGAATATTTATTACACTTATTTCCAAAGTAAGGGCAAGTATGGTCATTTTCACTTTCTATAATATTCACTTTACTTATTTCCTATAAGGATAGTCCAGTCATTTTGACGATCTCCATAATATTTATTACACTAATTTCCATTAAGGGTAATATGGTCATTTTCATAGTTTGTAATATTTACTTTACTTATTTAGATAAGGGTAGTTTGGTCATTTGCACTGATCTCTATTACATTTATTAACCTTATTTCCAGTAAGGGTAAAATGGTCATTTTCACATACTATAATATTTACTCGACTTATTTTTGATAAGGGCAGTTTGGTCATTTTATAATCTCCCTGATGTTTATTGCATTAATTTCTAGTAAGGGTAATATGGTAATTTTCACAGTTTGAAATATTAACTTTACTTATTTTTAATAAGGGTAGTCTGGTCATTTTTCACTCTCTAAATAATATTTATTGCACTAATTTCCAAAGTAAAAGGGTAATATGGTCATTTTCACGGTTAAGTAATATTTACTTTACTTATTTCCAATAAGGGTAGTCTGGTCATTTTCCCTGTCTCCATAATATTTATTGCATATGTTTCCAATAAGGGTAAAGTGGTCATTTTCATAGTCTGTAATATTTACTTTACTTATTTTTGATAAGGGTAGTTTGGTAAGTTTCATAGTCTCCATGATATTTATTGCACTTATTTCCAGTAAGGGTAATTTGGTCATTTTCAGTATGTAATATTTACTTTACTTATTTTTGATAAGGGTAGTTTGGTCATTTTCATTGTCTCCATGATATTTATTGCATTTATTTCCAGTAAGGGTAATATGGTCATTTTCACAGTCTATAATATTTTACTTTACTTATTTATGATAAGGGTAGTCTGGTCATTTTCATAGTCTCCAGAATATTTATTACACTTATTTCCATTAAGGGTAAAATAGTCATTTCCATAGTATGTAATATTTACCTTACTTATTTCTGATAAAGGTAGTTTGGTCATTTTCATAGTCTCTATGATATTTATTGCACTTATTTCTTGTAAGTGTAATATAGTCATTTTCATAGTCTCCATGATATTTATTGCACTTATTTCTAGTAAGGGTAATATGGTCATTTTCATGACAAGGGTAATATGGTCGTTTTCAAAATGTGTAATATTTCCTTTACTTATTTAGATAAGGGTAGTTTGGTCATTTCCACAGTCTCCATTATTTCTAGTAAGGGTAAGATGGTCATTTTCACTGATCTGTAATATTTTCTTTACTTATTTCTTATAAGGGTTGTATGGTTATTTTCATAGTACTGTAATATTTACTTTACTTATTTAGATAAGGGTAGTCCAGGTCATTTTACAGTTTCCACAATACTTATTGCACTAATTTCATTAAGGGTGATGTGGTCATTTTCACAATATGTAATATTTACTTCACTTATTTCTGGTAAGGGTAGTCTGGTCATTTTCACAGTCTGCATAATATTTTGTTGCACTTTTTTCCATTAAGGGTAATATGGTCATTTTAACAGTCTGTAATATTTACTTTACTTATTTCCGATAAGGGGTATTTCGGTCATTTTCACAATCTTGAGAATTTTTATCATAGGTTATTAGATAAGGGTGTCGGTAATTTTCACCGTCTTCGGAAGAAGCAGATATGTTAAAGTCAAATTTCTATAAAGTCATGACTTGTTGACTTGGTCTTGATCATGTTTTCTAATATTAAGAAAATTAAAAAGAAAAAGAAAAATATATTTTGATTTATAGAAATGAAATATAATTGTTAGTTTGTACAAATGTGGGAAAATTAGTGACAAGTAAAATTCAAAGTGTTATAATTTTGGGGTTGTTTTAGATATTGTGAAATATTTGGGTGGAATCATCACTTTGATTTATAATTGTGATTGTCTGTAAAATTGTCAACAAATATTAATGTGACTAATAAAAGAATTTAATATTCCTAATTATTATCACGAATACAAAATTTAATAACAGTTATAACTGTTGCAGGACTTATCACAGGTGTATCTGTGACTGAAAAATAAACTGTGACATGTTGCACTGTTAGAAAATCCTGGTTTTGGTGTAGTGAAGGTATAGTGGCGGAAAGATGTGAAATTTCTCCATATCCACGTCACAAAGAAAAAGGGTTCCTAACCTCCTTTATCTTTTCTTTCTGGTTTACGTACTCACAAAATCCGAAGAACTTCATTCATCTGTTTGTTAACCTGCAGTTTCACTTTGTTAATGCGGTAAAAACGATGATACCTTTTTCAAATCTCATAGTGTGTTAACCATATATGGTTGTTACATACATTAATAATCAAGTTAAAAATTTGAGAGAAAAAGTTGGGTTGATTAGATTGAATTCTCGATTTTTTTTTTTAAATAGTTCATGGATGTGGATCTTGTTTTTTGTTAACACAATAAATTAAAATTTAATTCATCCTTCCCTGTTTCATGGCCTAGTTGAAACTATTTAGATTTAGGGTAACTTAGGTTTAAAAGAAGAGGAGAGAAATAACGAGACTTTAACAGGATGTTTAACTTCTTAATATTATTATTGCACACACACAGTTCGTTATACAAGATACAAATATATAGTGAGATTTCCTTGAACAGCAAGGAAGAGGTGTTTCCTAACTAAAACACTATTTCCTAAATTACAAGATCCGTGAATGTCACGTTGAGCTAACACCCTCCCGCAAGCGTAACGGGTGATCCTGAACCGTTAGCTTGAACCGTAAGAGAGAAAACCGATCTCTAGAAAGTGGTTTTGTGAATATATCTGCAACTTGATCTTTAGATGATATAAAACGAACATCAAGGAGTTTGGAAGCAACTTGATCACGAACAAAATGGTAGTCAATTTCTATATGCTTTGTCCGTGCATGAAATATAGGATTAACTGTGAGATAAGTTGCACCAAGGTTGTCACACCACAATATAGGAGGAGCACGCGTAGAAATACGAAGCTCGGAAATGAGTGACTGAATCCACATAATTTCAAAGAAAGAGCAATAGCAAGACCCCGATATTCGCCCGAATACTAGAACGAGATATCATTTTCATTTTTCCTAGCACTCCAAGAGACAATATTTCCACCTATGTAAACACAATATCCACTAGTAGAACGACGATCATCAAGAGAACCAAACCAATCGAATCGGTATATGCAATGAAAGACAATTGAAGAGAAGGAGACGGTCAAGAAGTATACCAAAAGTACTTGTACTCTTGAGATAACGAAGAATACGCTTAACTAGACTCCAGTGAAACTCGGTAGGAGCATGCATAAATTGGCAAACCTTATTAACAGCAAATGCAAGATCCGGACGAGTAAACGTTAAATATTGCAATGCTCCAACAATACTACGATATTCAGTAGCATCAGTTAATAAAGTACTACGATCAGAAGAAATATCACCAGAAGTACTAAGTGGAGTACTAATTGGTTTGACACCATCCATTTTTGCCCGAATGAGAAGATCATGAGCATAACGTTGTTGAGAAAGAAATAAACCCGAAGAAGTACGAGTCGCTTCAATTCCAAGAAAATAAGACAGAGAACCAAGATCTTTAATTGCAAATTCTTGTTGTAAACGAGTGAGAATAGAAGCAATACCTGCATGAGAATTAGACCCAAGAATAATAATGTCATCCACGTAGACTAACAAGTAAATAGTACCATAAGGTCCATTGTAGAGAAACAAGGACGAGTCACACTTCGAAGTAATAAACCCAATTTGCAGCAAAAAGGTACTGAGTCTGTGGTACCATGCACGAGGAGCTTGTTTAAGGCCATAAAGAGAACGATGTAATTTGCAAACATGCGTAGGGAAGCGAGAATCCACATAGCCTGGGGGCTGTTTCATGTACACCTCTTCTTGAAGTTCTCCATGTAAGAAAGCATTCTGTACATCAAGTTGATGAATAGGCCAATTGGAAGATAAAGCCAATGTAAGAATAATACGTATAGTACAAGGTTTAACGACCGGACTAAACGTTTCAGAGTAATCAATTCCTTCTTGTTGATTGTATCCTTTGGCAACTAAGCGAGATTTACGACGTGCAATTGTACCATCAGGATTTCGCTTGATACGAAAAACCCATTTACATCCAATAACATTCATAGATGGATCATAGGGTACAAGCGACCACGTACCATTTCGAATCAATGCATTTATCTCATCGTCTGATGAGACACGCCAGTTTGGATCTTTATGCGCTTGAGAAATACAAGTAGGTTCATAAAGTGAATCACATACCAGTGCATATTTGGAGTTGGGTTTAAAAATACCATCCTTAGCTCGTGTCATCATCGGGTGTGTCGAAACAGTTGGCAGTACAGCAGAAGATGAAGTACCGGAGTTTGCCACCGTATCTGTAGAACGGAGGACATCATAAGATGGAGACAGCTGAGCATCAGAAGACACCGAAGTCGAAGTAGGAACAGTTGCTGAGAACCAAGGACTGACAGGTGGTGAAGACCGAGGAGCTGGTGAAGACCGACTTTGTGAAGAAAGATCCGCATTATTAATATGGAGCGTAGTGGATGCTGACCGAGGAGCTGGTGAAGACTGACGCGGTGAAGAAGGAGCCGCATTATTGACGGGTAGCATAGTTGATGCTGACCGAGGAGCTGGTGAAGACGTCAATGCTGGAGCTAGACAAGGAGATGGGACAGAATGCACAGAAGTGCCAGGAGACGAAACCAAAGGTAAAGAAACAGAGAAAGGGGAAGATGGAGTTACCTGTGAAGGAGTCGATGCCAGGGAAGGTGATAATGTGGACGCAAAGGGAAAGGTGGTCTCATCAAAAACAACATGACGACTAACATATATTCGACCCGTGGAGATATGAAGACACTTATAACCCTTATGAGATGGACTATAACCAATAAAAACACAAGGAGAGGAAAGAGGTTCCATTTTGTGAGACCTATACGGACGTAGATAAGGAAAACACAAACAACCAAATACACGAAGCAAAGTGTAATCAGGTGGAATACCAAAAAGAACTTCATACGGAGAAAAATTATTAACAGAAGTCGAAGGAACACGATTCATTAAATAACAAGCAGTGTAAAATGAATCATACCAGTATGAAGACGGCATAGAAGCCATATTTAGGATTGTAAGACCAGTTTCACGAATATGACGATGACGACGTTCAACCAAACCATTTTGCTCAGAGGTATGTGGGCATGAAAAACGATGAAAAACTCCAAGTTTCTGGAGATGCGGAGTAAGTTTGCGATACTCAAGAAGATTGTCGATCCGAAAATTTTTTATCTTTCGATTGAAAAGATTTTCAACATGTTTTTGAAACAAAAAGAATATAGAGAAAATATCGATTTCGAGACATAGGAAACATCCAAGTAAAAACGACTATACGCGTCAATAAAGATGACATAATATTTGTAACCTTCATTAGATAAAATGTGAGAGGGTCCCCATACATCCGAGACAATTAAATCTAATGGATTCAAATAAACAGTGGTACTGGATTTAAAAGGTAACTTATGACTCCTATGCTCATGACAAGATGAGCAAAAACTAATAGTTTGGTTTGAAACTGGAAGAGAAAATTGAGAAATGACTTTGCGAACGGTGCGCATCATTGGATGACCCATTCTAGCATGCCAGTTTTGGAAACTAGCTCGTTCCCCGATGCAAGCTTTAGGAAATTCAGACGAGACATCGAGTTGATAAAGACCACCCCTTCTACTGCCACGAAGAAGGACCTTCCCGGTACATCGATCCTTCACAAGACAAAAATTTGGATGAAATTCAAATAAGACATCATTATCGGTAGTAAAACGAGAAACGGATAAGAGATTATGAGAGATTTTGGGTGCATAAAGAACATTACGAAGCTGCAACTTACGATTGGGAGTTCCCAAAATAGATGAACCAACATTAGAAATTGGTATAGAAGAACCATTACCCATCTGTATCTGATCAGCCCAAAGATACTCGTCGGAAATCAAGACGAGAAAGATCATTGGTTATATGATCGGTAGCACCACTGTCAGGAGTCCAAGGAGGAGCTTGCAATAATCCAGTTTGAGCAGTATATGCACGCGGTGTGGAAGTTGGTGGTTGACGGCGCGGAGGTCGAAAACTTCGATCAAATCTATTCCAACAATCAGTAGCTTCATGATTCGCACGATCACATAGTTGACACTTGAGTTCAGAACGGTTGCGTTGGGGTTGAAAGGTTGAAGAGCGATTGTTGTTGGTTGGAAACCTGGACGAGTGCTGTGGATTGTTCGCTGGAGAGTTGGGCCGAGCAAAGGCTGCTGCGTTGTTGGGCCGAGCAAAGGCTGTTGCGTTGTTGGGCCGAGGTGAAGAGTACACAGACGGATTTGGACCGGGACTGTAGCTTCCAGTGAAACGGGATGAATTCGAAGAAGCACCAAGGAATGGAGCAGCAATATTAGCAACAGTTGAGTATGCAAGGCTTTGTCCTGATGCTCCATACGTAACTCAAAGGTTAGAAGAAAAGTAAGAAAATCTTCCACAGTTAGAGAACCCATCGTGGTAGTCAATGATGTAACAATAGCATCGTATGAACTGTCAAGGCCAGCAAGAAGACAGTGACGAAATTCCTTGTCGGTAACCGTTGTATTGGCAGCTGCAAGAGTATCCACCAAGTCTCGAGCATAATTGATATATTCACGCATGATCTTGGAACCCTTCTTAAGAGCACGTAGCTCACAGTGAAGATGATGAATTTGAGCATCAGATTTAGAGGCATATAGAGCTTCAAGAGAGTCCCATATTGCTTTTGAAGTTGTAAGACGGTGAACATGACGAAAAACAGCAGTGTAAGAGAAGAAAACAACCAACTTACCAGGATTTTATCCTGTTTTATCCATGAAAGAAACGCCGGAGTAGGAGCTGCATTATCAACAGGAGATGCTGGGCAGGGTTTCGTACCAGTAACATAACCATCAATATCATAACCTTGAAGATACGGCAAAAACTGAGCTCGCCATAGAGAATAATTATTTTCATCTAATTTAACAGTGATGATATGATGTGGTTGAGAGAATTGGACAGAGGACATAGTTGAAAGTAGAGAAGGAGAGGTTGAATTAATGATCGCTTGAGTTGAAGAGGCTTCCGTAGACATCGTTTGGTTTGAGAATTGATGAAAATAGGATTTGAAGAGGACCTAAACCTAGCTGATACCAAGTTGAAACTATTTAGATTTAGGGTAACTTAGGTTTAGAAGAAGAGGAGAGAAATAACGAGACTTTAACATGATGTTTAACTTCTTAATATTATTATTGCACACACACAGTTCGTTATACAAGATACAAATATATAGTGAGATTTCCTTGAACAACAAGGAAGAGGTGTTTCCTAACTAAAACACTATTTCCTAAATTACAAGATCCGTGAATGTCACGTTGAGCTAACAGGCCTTAATAAGATTTTGCTGTAATTTCCGTCCACTGATTTAATATGAAGAAAGGGAAGAAGATGAAAATGGCGAAGGATGTAGATTGAAAGAGGGTTTCTGATATTGGTCTGTAGATGTTTTATTTTGAGCCGTTAGATTAAGTATTGCATACTTATCCAAATAAGGGAAGGATTTTTCAATTTCTGTTTTAATTAATTTCTGATGACAAGATAAATAAGAAGTACACGTCAATCTACTAGTGTACCAGCCACGTTGGACCAGTTATTATTCACGTTGGACTAGTTATTATTCAGCTGTAACGAGCAGGTCATGTAGCAGGGTTGCTAAAGATACAATAACTACTAGAGGAAAAAAAAAACAATTATTTCTCTTCCTTATTATTTAGAAGTGCAGCCCACTAGTAATCAACTTCATCTCTCAGGATGTCAGGCATTTAATACTTGTGAGAGGATCCCCTGTTACTTATTTATTTTCTTATATTCCCCTTGCATAATCGACCAAATCCTGGCTCTTATGAAAGTCGGGCAAATAACTGCAACAAAAACTGCAACCTAATATATACCAATAAAAAAAAAATTAACTTCGGAAGAAATCTTAGCATGGGCACAAAAACTACAACAATATTCGAAGATGCACTGTTATTTAACCACCCAAAGAGAGACAAAAGGATATCAACAATATCGGTAGGATGGTTCATTCCGCACATCAACTGGATTAAGATTAACACAGATGGAGCGTCCAGAGGTCACCCAGGATTTGCGGGGGCAGGGTTCATAAGAAGAGATTCTGATGCACGAACTTTAATGGCTCTAGCTCAGCCACTAGGAATTACGACTACCCTAACTGCAGAAACCTGGGCTCTACTATTGGCATCAAGAACAACAAAAGAAAGGCAATGGCCAAGAGTTCTATTTGAAACCGATTCAGAGAACTTTCTGCGTTTCATCACTTCCTCTACCCCACCTTGGCACATATCAGGGATGATTGAGGAAATAAAAATCATATTTCGACAGATCCCGCAGGCTGCTATTCAGCACAACAACATGGAAGGAATCAAGCGGCAGGAGTGTTAGCCAATCATGCAGTAGATGGAAGTCAAATAGGGAGTTTATCAACCAAAATATGGGACCAGGCAATCCCATCTTTTATTAGTCAAATTCTATTTCACGATTGCATGCCCACGACAAATTGTAAACTAATTTCCTTTTAATTAATTGCATGCTTCAAAAATATAAAAATGTATGCGTTCAAAAATGGTAAGAAAAGGCAATAATATACCTTTCGTGATATTATACATAGGCATGGTTTGGTAATGTTTTTTTTTTTTATAAAACACTTTCAAAACGTATATATGGTAATAATTTTTGAAATTGGTGTTTGGTAAAGGATATTTAAAGTGTTTTTTATCCTTAAGCACTTTCAAAGTTCTCTAACTTTTAAAAGCTGAGGAGGCGGAGGAGCATTTAAAAGCTACAAAAACATAAGCTTTGATCCAACCTAATTTTAATGCTTGATTTATCTTTTCTATACCTAATTTGCTTTATAAATGACAAAAATTATCCTTAAATGTAAATACAATCATATTTTTTTATTCCTTATATTTTGCTCTTAAAAAATTAGTAATTTTTTTGCTCTAGAAGTCATTTTGAAATTATGTACCTAAACTAATTTCTGACTTTTTTGTTTCGAGAAGTCAAAAAAAATTTCTAGTGTGGTATCCAAATAGGCTATTAATGTCTCGAGTTTCTTCTTCTTTTATGAAATCCCACAAAGAAGTAGTAGCTTATTGTATTTAAAATGTGGCTTAGTTGTCTAATATTGCTATTTGAAAAGACGAGGGTACCCAAATACTTTATTTTGATCACAACCTATACAAGACCCACTATGTATAAACCTCTTGGAGCAACAATCACTAAAGGAATATTTCAACACAATGTCCACTTGATATAGGGTTATTCCGAACTGGCCTAACTCGTGAATTAAATATCAAAGGCAAGTGGAGAAAAGAAATACACTTTGTGTGATCGTCTATGAATATGAAATCGAGACAATACAACAACAAAGTGATCGCTTGATAAAAGGTACGGTAATAATCGAAACCAATAGGATCAATATCAAGTGCCATGTTAACGTACAAGTGCAATTTACTTTAATTATAATAACAACAATTATAATGCGGAATATAAAGTAAATGACACAACAAGATTTTGTTAACGAGGAAACCGCAAATGAAGAAAAACCCCGGGACCTTGTCCAAAATTGAATACTCTCGGGATTAAGCCGCTATACAAAATCTAAACCAACTTCGTATAGTTGAGACCAAGCAACTAAACCTATAGTTCACCTAGTTCCGTATATATCCCTGCGCCTCCAACTTGCAATAAGTCACGCACTTGGAACAATTCCTTTGGTTTGTATTCCACACAGTAAAGGAACAAGAAATCTGTTCGGTAACAACTCTTTTCAAACAAGTGATATGAGTTTGACAAAAGGCTCTTCCGTTTATCCCAATAAACTCCTTTGTCGGGTCCTTAGATCTATCTTTTCAACAACTACCAAAGTAATTATTAAGATTATGCAATCAATAATTTGAATCACAATAAACGTATTTATGCCGATCTACTCAACTAATCAATCAAGATTATCACAAAGATAAACCGATTATAGTTGGATCCCCAGCCGATCAAGTTTTGTGCATACCAAAGATTATGAACCCAAATCAGAAATCTTCTTCGTCTTCAAATCTTCTTAGATCTTCAATAAACACCTGCACACAATCAACTTGAATCTCTTGTGATCAATCACACACAGAACGGAGTCTGTTAACAATGGATTATCATAAGACGTCTTTAGATTTACAAACAGTCTAAAGATCCCTGTCGAAACTTCGATCTAGTTTGAGTGAATCTTATATTAGAAGAGAAGATTCTCATGCATAAACAAACTAGGTGAAATCAAAGTTCAACAACCGTTAGTCAATGAAATCAATCGAAAACTAATAATAAACTGCAATTATCTAGTTTCCCACCAACGATACTCGTAGCCCAATCCCAAAGAAGTCTTTAAAACGAGTAGTCGTAAGATATTTCGCCTAATTAGGGTACTTTCCTTTCCGAATAGACAGCTCCACCAGTAACAACACAACAAGGTAGTTTTGCTGGCTCTGACGATTAGTTTGCTCGAAATGCAAACTTCAATATTATAGACCAAGGAAGTTTGGACACCAAGGAATTTCCAAAACCGAAAATATTCTCAAGATATGCAATATATTTCCAAATTCGGTTTCCATAATTCCTGGAAATGCTTTGTCCAAATATTGACTGAAATCTCAGTAGAAAATCTCCAATTAGTAAATGCACATTACCAATTTTTATTCTCTAAAGATATGCATTTTAATTGCTGGAAATTAAAAGAATATAAAACTAAAAACCTTAATTAAAAGATTCTCAATTTATTTCGATTCGGGATTCTCCTTTAGCTATTAAAGAATATCTTTGAACAATAAAAGATAAGCGTTCTTCGCACATGTTCAAAGTATGTCGACATCTTTACTTTGTAAATCCTTTTTCATATTTACAATCTTGGAACCGATTTGCCACACTTCCAAACAAGTTTAGAATTGGTTCATCTGACTTCCAAGAACTATGTGATTGATTATCCTATCAAATCACCAATCATGGGTTTCATGGTTCTACCAAAACAAGTTTCGGTTCTACCTCCATGTGAGTACTAGGATCAGTCACGCTAGCTTTCCAAAATTTGGTTGACTAGGTACTAGAATCGGTTACCACATATTTATGGTATCTAACTTGTATTCGGTTGCACAAGTCATAGGATCGGTTACCATTATCTAAGACTTGTTGTACCTCTTACAAGGATCGATTCCCCTTTGCTTGTGATCGGTTGCACCTCTTACTAGGATCGGTTCCCCAATATCTAGAGTTGGTCATACCAATTACAACAAATCGATCATACCATCTCAGGTGATTACTTAAGATCGGTTTACTAATAAAATTCATACCAATACAAAAGTCAGGCATTGTGAATAGTTTTACCAAGATACATAAACAAGTTATGAGCGCTTATACTAAACACACATATTGGTAATCGAAAGATTTTCAATGAATAACAATACCAATAATCCTAGCAATTTCCCTTTCGATTCATAAAACAAGTTTATGAATTGTACTTCCTTTAAACGAATGTAAAACATTGTTTCCTAGAACGAAATTTTCACCCATACCCATACATAATCACAATAGCATTCATACGATTATGTCGATGTCTTATATACGAAGTTCAAAAGATAGACGTTATACTTCATATTTTAATTCCTTAATTCTATGTCTAACTAGAGTATAATCATTCACAACTTCGCAGTTATGTTTTCAATATGCACGACTTGAAAGATACATTAGGAATGAAACAGTTCAAGTCAAATATTACTAACCTCGAGAGGAAGGATGATGTCGTCGTTGTAGCTCCTTACTTCTTCACATTCTTCAAGTCTTCACGTAATACTTTTAAGTCTCATATCCTAATAACTTTGTAGTAGACCTATTTGAAGTTGACTCTAGTAAATAATCAATTGACTCTTTAAATGAGTTTTCGTTCACTAAAATATGACAACGAAACTTGACATACCAATGCTTGGTGGGTTCAACCGAGCAATGCTCTAACAATCTCCACCTTTGTCAATTTTAGTGACAAAACTCTTACATCATATGGATAAACAAATTACAAGAATTCATTACACATACGCTTGATTCCCAAATTCGACAACACAATAACCTGTATACATTCAATCCATAAATGTCGTTGTTGACATTATAATAATAATACTCCCCCTAAAGGTAAGATAGGTAGATTTTCAATCCGCACGTCTTTGTTATTCCCTTTGTAGTCCATGTAACTACAAGTATCAATATGATATTCTACTTCCCCTTAGTCTATGCTTTACTCTTTCGTTAGATATAACGTTTAAGCACCAATGTCCTTTCCTTAGTGATACCAAATCACTTGTTTACTCCATATATTTCTCCCACTTTTTGTCACAAAATGACAAAGGTACGATAAAATAAAATACAAACCGAAAGGATCTTACAAATCTTAAAAGACTTGCAACCTATAAGAGTTAAGCACGAGGGTTCCACACACCATTTTTGATAACCAATATCCAAACCGAAACTACAAAGTAATTTTTTTTTTGATATGTTACCAATGAGACAATTGCCCGAAGAAATTTTCCCTAATAGTTTAGCAAACCAAAAATCGACTAAGCACCTTAGTTCCTTTGTCAAACCGATTGCACAAATACAATCGCTTGTTCGATAAAACCAAAATAAAGATCAGAATTAACTCTATTTTTCTCATCAGGTTCTAATTATTCAAATAATAACTTAGACCATTCATTTTTAAACAAGACAAGTACTATGTTAGTTAACTAGCATTTCTTGTTAAGGAATTCGATTAGACTTGAATAACCGAAACCTCCACTTTGATAAGTCTAACTAAGATCAGAAGTAACTTAGTTTATCTTATCCGGAATCGAATTGGACTAAACAATTCATCCCGAAAACCCTTTTTGGTAAGCCATAAACAAATCATACAAACCAAATAAATCAACTTGCATAATTATTTACCTCAACCGAAAGCAATTGAAACAACATAGACATTAAAGTACCGCAATTGTACCGCAATTTCGTAAGCCTAAACAATTGATACCAAACAATAAAGCAAGATAACAATAGTTTTTCTTAACTGGAAACAATTGAATCACACACACATCCATACATAAATAATGGAATAAAACATCAATTGTACCGAAATTTTGTTAAGAAAAAGCAATAAATATATGCAATAAAATCAGGCTTTTCTTAAACAGGAAAACGATTAACTAACAAATTCGTTACCTCAAGTTCCGCATCCTCTTCTCCCCTTAAGATATGTCATTAAGCGCCAGTTCAAGTTATAACTCTCCCCCATTATGTTGTCATCCTCTCGCAAGACAAAAGAACAACAACAAAAACCAACCTTTACCAGAGAAAGGTTGAATACCGGTTTTAACTAATGCAATGCAAAAGTTGAAACCCCGAAACACATATAATTTTAGGCTAAACCAAATGATTCAACATATTGTGACTTTTTCACATATTAGTTTCAATCAGAACCCATTATGATCCTTTGATAAAGCCTACCAACATGGGCTAGAACTTAATCCTGCTAAACCAAAAAGTCACCCAAACCATAGGGTTCACACCATATATATGAGATCGAATATTAAGGTTAAGAAAACCGACATCAAACATCCCATAAACATACATAGCAATAAGATAAAGCATTCAAGCACAGACTATGTAAACGAAAAACTATCACAAGAAAAATTATAAACTAATAATTTTATTCATAATAGACTTTATTGAAATAATCAAAAACTAATGTCTATTTTCCTAACAGATCTTTTAACAGATTCTTAAAGATCATCTTCAATGTCCTCGAATTTTTCAGGATCTTCATCAAAAACATCTCGACTGATATCTCGGATTCTGCACACAGTACCTTGGTTATGTTCACAGGCTAAAGCATTAACCTTTCGATTAATATTCCGAGCATACTCCATATTACCGATTCCAAGTTTAATCAGTTTCCTTTGGTTACAGATAACAGTTCTTAGTAATGCTGCATGTCTAGGATGAGTTTCAATAGTAATGAGGAGGACTAGTCGGATATTGAGAATACCAATCTTAGCATCCAAACTGTTTTGGACAAGGAAATGAGTCATATCTTCCTTTTCTTTATCTTCACAACTAGATTTCTTGAAGGAATCAAGATCAATAGTTTCATTAGAAGCCATTGCACTCGGCGCTTTTAGAAGATTAGCTTGAGATCTGGTTAGAGAATGCATCTTTTAGCATAAGTTCTCAGACACGTTGAGTACATATACTAGAAATATTTTTAACACATACCAAACATAGATGTCAGCCTTTAAATAAATAATTCTGAAAAGATTTGAAAGGATTTTCGCATCTTATGTGTTACTGAATCACAACTTTCTTCGAAAAGAAATTATCTTCTAGATCAGTACCAAGAGATACTTTAAATAGGAAACTTATCATGTTTACACAAGTTGTTTGCAATACAACTTTTCTACACATGGAGACCGAATATGCATCTTTAGGTAGATTTTGTACACTCTCTATATGTTGAATAAGAGATTATTGACGGATCTGATTGCCCAGATATGTGTGCTTCCTTACATTAGTAGATTGGGCATTGTAAGGATGCACATTCCAATGCGATTAAGTGTTGGGGTGAGGATCTTCCTCACCAAATACCTTTTGAGGAATTTTTTCCTTCTTTCTTTTTAGGGACATTATCATGTTCCCGTGTGTGGGTTTTAAATCCATCCTCTTCATTAGGAATATTGCGAAATGTTATATCCTTGATTACATCTTGTGCCCAAGATGGTATGTTCCTAGAAATTGAACCCGTGAGGTCTAGATCTGTCATCCGATAGATTGCTGATGTCTTTTGTTTAAGACATTCTATATGTCCTCTTAAGGTAACCATTCCTTGTTGGAATTTTTTTTCTAAAAACTTGTCTAGATATACCTTTCGACATGTCTATGTAAGAAGATCTTCAATAAGGATCTTATTCCTTATTTGTGAATGTTCCAGCGATCGAGTAAGAATTTCACACTCTGTAGTCTGTTGATGAACTTCATTGCATAGAGCCAATTTTTGTCTACCAGATTATTTTGAAGACTGGGTGTTTCGCGCTTTCCTTCACAAATTATTACATTCAATTGAACAATAAGTTCTAGGATATCATCTAGACTGTCAATGGTTTTTCCATTTTCTGAATAGTTTTCAACATTTTTAAAAAATCTTTCCAACACTTTACGAAATTCAGAACTTGGGCAGACTAGTGAATCTAATCTATTTTCACAATTGGAAATAGACGATTTTTCACTAGAGATTGGTGTCAGATCCAAAAAATGTTTCTTGAGTTTCATATTCATTCTTTTCTGATCAGGAACCTGATTCGCAATCAAGTTATTAGTCATAGACTTTTTCTTTGATTTTCGAAAAGACTTACGAGACCAATTTTCATTGACCTTCTCTGAGATATGATTCTCATTATCTTGACATATGTTAACCGAGTTCTTCATAAGTTTAGCTTTGCTTTTCTTATTTTGACTCATATCTTATAGGTTGGATCACACCAAACACAGATTG
This sequence comes from Papaver armeniacum, assembly GCA_023531295.1. Taxonomy (NCBI): domain Eukaryota; kingdom Viridiplantae; phylum Streptophyta; class Magnoliopsida; order Ranunculales; family Papaveraceae; genus Papaver; species Papaver armeniacum. The sequence continues at coordinate 39,113 of JAJJWW010004552.1, forward strand.
TTAGATCTTTTCGTGTTTGCCTACTCTGATACCTTTTGAAAACACGAGGGTACCCAAATACACCACAATCTTTTATTTTAATCACAACCTATACAAGACCCACTTTGTATAAATCTCTTGGAGCAACAATCACTCAAGGAATATTTCAACACAGTGTCCACTTGATATAGGGTTAGTCCGAACTGGCCTAACTCGTGAATTAAATATCAAAGGCAAGTGGAGAAAACCAATACACTTTTTATGATCGTCTATGGATATGGAATCGAGACAATACAAAAACAAAGTGATCACTTGACAAAAGGTACGGTAATAACCGAAACCAATAGGATCAATATGAATTGCCCTGTTAACATACAAGTGAAATATACTTTAATTATAATAACAACAATTATAATGCGGAATAAAGTAAATGACACAGCAAGATTTTGTTAACGAGGAAACTGCAAATGCAGAAAAACCCCGGGACCTTGTCCAGAATTGAATACTCTCAGGATTAAGCCGCTATACAAAATCTAAAACAACTTCGTATAGTTGAGACCAAGCAACTAAACCTATAGTTCACCTAGTTCCGTATGTATCCCTGTGCGTCCAACTTGCAATAAGTCACGCACTTGGTCCTTTGGTTCGTATTCCAAACAGTAAAGGAACAACAAATATTTTCGGTAACAACTCTTTTCAAACAAGTGATATGAGTTTGACAAAAGGCTCTTCCGATTATCCCAATAAACTCCTTTGTCAGGTCCTTATATATATCTTTTCAACAACTACCAAAGTAATTGTTAAGATTATGAAATCAATAATTTGAATCACAAAGAAACATATTGATGTGATCTACTCAACTAATCAATCAATATTATGACAAAGATAAACCGATTATAGTTGGATCCCCAGCCGATCAAGTTTTGTACACACCAATGAACCCAAATTAGAAATCTCCTTCGTCTTTAAACTTCTTAGATCTTCAATAAACACCTGCACACAATCAAATTGAATCTCTTGTGATCAATCACACACAACACGAAGTCTATTAACAATGGATTATCACAAGACTTCTTTAGATCTACAAACAGTCTAAATATCCCTGTCGAAACTTTGATCTAGTTTGAGTGAATCTTATATCAGAAGAGAAGATTCTCAAGCATAAACAAACTAGGTGCAATCAAAGTTCAATAACCGTTGTCAATCAAATCAGTCGAAAACTAATAATAAACTGCAATTATCTAGTTTCCCACCAACGGTACTCGTAGAGATTCCCAATCCTAAAAAGTCTTTAAAACGAGCGGTCGTAAGAGATTTCGCCTAATTAGGGTACTTTCCTCTCCAAATAGATGACTCCACCAGTAACAACACAACAAGGTAGTTTTGTTGGCTCTGAGGATTAGTTTGCTCGAAATGGGAACTTCAATATTTATAGACCAAGGAAGTTTGGACACCAAGGAATTTCCAAAATCGAAAATATTCTCAAGATATGCAATATATTTCCAAATTCGGTTTCCCATAAAACCTGGAAATGCTTTGTCCAAATATTGGCCGAAATCTCAGTAGAAAATCTCCAATTAGTAAATGCACATTACCAATTTTTATTCTCTAAAGATATGCATTTTAATTGCCGGAAATTAAAAGCATATAAAACTAAAAACCTTAATTAAAAGATTATCAATTTATTTCGATCCTGGATTCTCCTTTAGCTATTAAGGAATATCTTTGAACAATAAAAGATAAGTGTTACTGCACATGTTCAAAGTATATATGTCGACATCTTTACTTTGTAAATCCTTTTTCACATTTACAATCTTGGAACCGATTTGCCTCACTTCCAAACAAGTTTAGAATTGGTTCATCTGACTTCCAAGAACTATGTGATTGATTATCCTATCAAATCACCAATTATGGGTTTCATGGTTCTACCAAAACAAGTTTCGGTTGTACCTTCATGTGGGTACTAGGATCAGTCACGCTAGATTTCCAAAATATTTGATTCACATATTCTTTAAACGATGAGAAGCGGAAGTTTACAATGAAATTGATAACTTGAAAAGGATAAATAATCAACCAATTTAGTTTCTTCTACCCTTTGAATAAAGGAAGAACCTAATAATGGAGATTCTTCTCAAATAACTTACAATTTCTACCAGATTAAATTGGTAAGACTATGAGAGGCATCTAGTTGATACTCTAGAATTAGATGATCTAATTCCCCCTAGAGATAACAATTAGGTTTGAAAGAAGAGAACCTCTCATTCTTCACACAATGTTCTAAAACCAAAACTTGCTCTCTCTAACCTTATCTCTTTTAATTTATAATGCACCAAGGGCATACTTGGTATATTCAAAGTAATTCTAGGATGGACTATAAATGGTGCTTCAATATCAATATGGGACATCCACAATACATCATCCTCCCCTTCTTTAAACAAATTCGTCCTCGAATTCTTCAAAGCGTATTCTCCATTTGTGCTTGAACTTCTTCCTTGCTTGAAGACAATTCTACCTCTACACCTTCCATTGTAGTTACTCACCAAATGTAGCACTTTGTGATCATCGTTGAGAGCATCCCCAAGTAGTAAAGAAAGACCAAGCATTTCTCTCAACCTTGCACGAAGACTACAACCATGAAACTTATCTTCAATGAGAACCCAAATTGGATTCATATATATTGCCTCCCCATTTTGTTGTAGCTTGAGTGAAGGCTTGCTTCCGGTAGTCGATTCACATACTTGAAATTGTTCTCGAGATGCTTCTAACATAGCATTTTCCAATTCAATATCATACCTTGGTACACCAAAATCTTTTACTTCACTACCATTAACTACCTCATCAAAAATTGAACACAAAGGATTGTATTATTCTTTCTCTTGATTCTTACATGATATCGCTTGGACCATGATAGTAAAAATATCAAATATTTGATCCACATTCATGCCATCTTGATAGATTGGAAGAACACCCATTATTTCATTTTCCTCATGACTCAAATAACTATCAAATTTCGGTGGAGACATTTTATCAAATACATTGTGGGCACTTTGTTTATCCTCACATACACCAACCAAAATTGATACATCTAATCACTTACATCATCACAATCATTAGGCAGAATGATTACTTGGTTATGGAGACTTACAAGTTTCCAATAATATTCTTCACAAATTTCTTCCATTCTTAGATACATATCATCAAACACTTCATGTACAATATTCATTAGCACATCCTTTGAATGAATCCTACCCAAATTAACTTCTCTTTTATAAACCATAGTGAAATCAATATAAGATTCAAAAACCCAATTTGAAAACACTATCAAAGAACATAATAATCAACCCAAAAATACTTGAGAAAGAGATTAGTAGTGTTCACTTCAAAAACAAATATCTTCACCAATCACAACTTTTCCCCTTAAGAATCAAACCAAAGCTCTGATACCAAATGATGAGCAGCGGAAGCTTACAATGAAAATAAATTGAAATTGATAACTTGAAAAGGATAAATAACCAACCAATTTAGTTTCTTCTACCCTTTGAATAAAGGAAGAACCTAATAATGGAGATTCTTCTCAAATAACTTACAATTTCTACCCAATTAAATTGGAAACTATAAGATTATGAGAGGCATCTAGTTGATACTCTAGAATTAGATGATCTAATTCCCTCTAGAGATAACAATTAGGTTTGAAAGAAGAGAACCTACCATTCTTCACACAATATTCTAAAACAAAAACTTGCTCTCTCTAACCTTATCTCTTCTGATTTATAATATCACCAAGGGCATACATGGCATATTCAAAGTAATTCTAGTATGGACTATAAATGGTGCTTCAATATCGATATGGGACATCCACAATACATCACTAGGCACTAGGATCGGTTACCACATATTTATGGTATCTAACTTGTATTCAGTTGCACAAGTCATAAGATAGGTTACCAATATCTAAGACTTGTTGTACCTCTTACAAGGATCGATTCCCCTTTGATTGTCATCGGTTGAACCTATTACTAGGATCGGTTCCCCAATGTCTAGAGTTGGTCATACCAATTACAAAAAATCGATCATACCATCTTAGGTGATTACTTAGGATCGGTTTCACTAATAAAAGTCATACCAATACAAAAGTCAGGCCTTGTGAATAGTTTTACCAAGATACATAAAAAAGTTATGATCGGTTGTACTAAACACACATATTGGTAATCCAAAGATTTGCAATGAATAACAATACCAATAAGCATAGCGATTTCCCTTTCGATTCATAAAACAAGTTTATGAATTGTACTTCCTTTAAATGAATGTAAAAAATTGTTTCCTCGGACGAAATCTTCACCCATACCCATACATAATCACAATAGCATTCTTACGATTATGTCGATGTCTTATATACAAAGTTCAAAAGATAGACGTTATACTTCGAATTGTAATTCCTTAATACTATGTCTAACTAGAGTATATTCATTCACAAACTTCATGATTATGTTTTCAATATGCACGACTTGAAAGATACGTTAGGAATGAAACAGTTCAATTCAAATATTACTAACCTCAAGAGGAAGGATGATGTCGTCGTTGTAGCTCTTTACTTATTCATATTCTTCAAGTCTTCACGTAATACTTGTAAGTCTCATATCCTAGTAACTTTCTAGTAAACCTATACGAAGTTGACTCTAGTAAATAATCAAGTGACTCTTTAAATGAGTTTTGGTTCACTAAAATATGACAACCAAACTTGACATACCAACGCTTGGTGGGTTCAACCGAGCAATGCTCTAACAGACGCCAATTGAAGATTTTTGGTTAACTTGTCTTTGATCAACATTGGTTTTTTTTCTTGAGTTTTTGTTATGACAATGTCTTCTGGTTAGAAGAACTGATTTTCAATGGACATATTTAGGTTGCTTAGAAGTTTAGCTTCCTTGAACAATATATAATGGAAAAAGATAGGCAACATAAGGTAAATGTCAGAAATGCTGCAGCCACATTGTGACTGCATATCTATACGATTTGTTATTTGAAGGGTTCATTTGGCATTAAATAATAACCTGTTGCATAGTTTGATTGGGTAAATTTTCTTGATCTGTTTGAGTAGTAATACCTTGATGTAGCAATTCAATTTTTAAACTTCAAACACTTATGGTGTTAATAATTTCTCGGATCTGTACCATGGTTTTGTTAATAACTTCAAACACTTTGGTGTTCATTTAGTTTGGTGATGACAGCCCTGAAATTATTGATGCTACTTTATATGAATGAATTTTCATTCATCCAATTTGTTGAACCAATAAATGTTAATGTTTGGGAATGGTTACATAAACCCAAAATTGGACATTTCATTTGTGTGTAACAAGCTAAGGTTTCGATCCAATGGTTGAGAAATATTAGCTTGAATCTAATCAGGTTTTCATCTAACGGTGAATATTGAATGTTTTGTTACCAAGCTAACATTGATTGCAAACCACGATTTGAAAGATCAGTATAAGGAGAACACTAGCAACTGGGAAACCTAATCCCCACACTTTACGTATGATACTAGTTGCATAAGCTAGAGTCGATTCTCCTTTAACCTTGGGTTTTCTTCTCTAAACCAAAGTTAACGACTTAAAGACTTCATTGGGATTGTGAAGCGAGGACCGATACTACTTTTCTTGTAGTTGTGTGATCCGATCTTCTTTGTTTCTATATAAATGCGAGTATAATTGGAATAATTGGCTTGAGATTTATATCTCCGATAGGCAAGATAGAAAAGAAATCACAAACACTTCGTCTCATCGTTTGTGATTCCGCAATACCTTTTTTGCTGCGTCGATAAGATTATTGTGAGGTGATTGATAATACTAGGCTGTTCTTCGGTAATATAAGCCCGGGTTATCAATTGGTTCCTGTTCACCTTGATTTATCAAAAGACGGAACAAAAACTCGTAGGTATATTCGTGGGAGACGGATTTATCTATTACCGTAGACTTTTCTGTGTGATACAGATTGTTTATTAAAGTCTTCGACTTTGGGTAGTAGCAACTCTTAGTTGTGGGTGAGATCATCTAAGGGAATCAAGTATGTAGAATCCTGCTGGGATCAGAGACGTAGGAGCATAACTGTACCTTGGATCAGTGTGAGATTCATTGAGGTTCAACTACAGTCCAGACCGAAGTTAATTTGGAGTAGGCTAGTGTCTGTAGCGGCTTAATACAGTGTGTGTTCAATCTGGACTAGGCCCCGGGTTTTTCCGCATTTGCGATTTCCTCGTTAACAAAATTAGTGTATGCGTGTTATTTCTATTCCGCATTATATTTGTTTATATAATTGAAATATCACAGATTGTGCGTTGTTCAATCAATTAGAATATCCGACCTTTTGGTTGTTGATTTAAATTGATTGACACTTGGATATTGGTCTTTGGTACCATCCAAGTTATCTCTCTTTGATAAAGACTCATGATTTCTATTTGCTTGAGTAAAGATCAAATCGAGAGATTGAGATATAAACTCTTTGATATACTTTTCTCTAGATTGAGTCCGACTGTCTAGTTGATTCTCTAGAAAGTATATTGGAGTTTGTCCATACAGATTGCTAAGCGAAATATTGGGTGTGGTTGTTGTACCCCCGCTTTTTCAATTGGTATCAGAGCACGCAAACACGTTCAATACCTCAAAAGTCTGTGTTTGTGGCGATCTGAGGATGAACGATATTATCTCTGATAACGCAACATCAGTTCAGAGACACTCTTGTGAGTCTCCAAGTCCTGAAGCCTCTAAGAAAAACTCTGTCTCTTGTCCCTTGACTGAATCTGCATTCGACTGGGAAAAATATCTTGATGAACAGTTATATGATATTTCAGATGATAGTGATTCAGAAGAAGGGCAAAGTATTGATGAGGAAGTTGCTCAATATATCAAGCTGTTTGACCGTGCTTTGAAAGAAAAAAGGTCAACAACTTGCTAGAGTAAATACATGGCTCCTCTTTGTCAAGAAAACAAAAAATTAGAAAACTCTTTAAAGGATATGATGGTTGGTACAAACTCTTAAAATCCATCGTTAAAGATCGTGAAGAAGATGTTTGCACAAAAAGGTCTGAATGTGATAATCTTCTCCGAAATCTCTGTGTGTTGAAAGAAAGACTTGCAGATGCTGAAGCAAGATATGACTCTTAACAAAAATGTTTTAGTGACAAAGAACTTAGTCTTCTTGCCAAAGAAAAATCCTTGGAAACTGACCTTGCAGCTGCTCTTGATAAAGTAAAATCACTGGAAGAGAATGTTAGAAGATTCAATTCTAGCTCTACAAAATTGTCTTCTATGATTGGAGCATGTAAAGAACATCGTGATACACGTGGTCTGGGCTATAAAGTAATAGACGAAACAAAAACTAGTAAGATCAACTTTGTTAAAGCTATTGATAATTCCTCATGTGAAAAACCGTTCGCAGTTTCTAATGTGTCTAAAGACAAGGATTTTTCTCCTTCTAAATCCACTCACATGAAGACAGTTGAGAATAGATCCTTTAACTGCTATTACTGCGGAAATAAAGGACATCCTGAGTGAAAATGTCGTTTTCGTTTAAGGAATGAAAAACTTCGCAACATTCTTGCATGGGTGTATAAAGAAGTTATTAAACCTGTCTCTCAAATTGTTGGCACAAACGACACTTTAGACAATCAAGAAAGATATTGTGATAAGTTCCTTCTTGATTATGCTACCAACAGTGATAGAAGGAAGAACGGAAATAGAGCAACTAACTTTTCAAATATCCCTGAAAAGAGGAAAAGGCATAGGAGAAAAAGGAAAAGTTGAGTTCCTTGCCTCACTCTGAAGAAGGTTGTGGTTCCAAGACTCATGCTCCATATTTCATACATATTAATAATCGAGTCTCTGAACTTAAGGTCAGCATAAAAAGACTCAAACGAAGCATCAAAAAGACATGGAAAGCTACTGGCTCAGGTATTTCTAGTTTCTCTCTTGATAAACCTCCTTCAACTGCGTTGCGTGATTTTTCTCTAAATCCCCTTGAAGGAGAGAAAGAAGAAGTCAATAATGATGAGCAAAATGCTCATCTTAATAAGCCATGACTGCTCAATGGAGCATCCCTCTTACATATTAAGAAGGGTGCTCATAATTCTCAAGAAGTCTGTCTTGAGAATGCTATCAGGGATGTACGACTTTTTCTTATAGTTGATGATCTTAAATATGTTGAGCCTTGCTTCTGTTTTTTTTTTTTTTGGAAAACTTCCTTGTTTATCTAATGGCTCTTCTTGGAACAAAAGTAGTTCATCCTTTGCTTTCCTTTTCCTCTCCATTCTGCTTGGCCACGAACGTTTGGTGACCACGAGTGCACGTACGCTTGATCCACACAGACGTATGTTCCTAGGGTTTTTGTGGAACATCTGTATATAGATATACATGTGTCATCGGGTGATACATTGTTCCATAAGGTCAAAATTAAAGATTCTTTTTTGAGCACAATGGATGGAAGCAACAAAGTTGATGAAGTCAAGGAGGGCAAGACTATCGAGTTTCGTAAAAACCCTGTTTTCATAACATGTCATCATGCTATTAATCATGAAAAGAAACTACCAGTTCAGATGACATCACGACTGGTAGGAAATCTTCTTCAAGATTTTGAGATCATACGGGAGCAGCTCGGAATTGCAACAAGGAATCTTGATTTTCTGAAAAACGAACTGAAGAAAGCAACTGATGAGCTCGTCCATGTTCGATCTCTAGTTGCCGGGTTTAGTGTTTTTTGAATCATGTTCTCTTAGAGATAGTATGCCTAGTAAATCTTCTATTTTTCTGTTTTTTGTTTAGAAGAATAACTAGAGGTTGGAATAGCCATTATTGTGATTACACATAGCTATGTCCAACGTTTTCATCTTCATGTTTTTAGATTTATTGGTTTAAACTCTAAATTTGTTTGGAAGATGATTTTTGCAGTATAATCTTTATGGTTTTATATATTGCAATTGTTATGGGATATGTGTGTTTGCGTCCGTGAACTATGATTGTCCCATGTCTTGTCAAAAGTAAAGTCTTTTATAAGTCGATATTCATATGTTGATAAAGGAATGAATGGACTTTTGACAAATACAAAAGTTAAGCCTATATTATCAATTATTGACCCAAGATAGGTTAAAATCTTTTGTTTTCAAGGATTATGTCTATTGTTTGTCATTGTGCAAATGGTGATGGAAAATAGAATGAATCCTTGTGTATTCCGCAGTAATTGATCTTCCCTGATCCATATTTTATGTATTACTAGGTCTTAACCCGTGCCGTAACGGTACGAGATGTTTGTCACTAATACGATATTGTTCACATTTTTCTTGCTTCATTTTTTTCGTGGGTAATTATTTTGATATCCAAATAGTAGGTTACCTGATCTTTATATTTTACTTAAGCATGTTATTTCAATTTATTATCTGGACGAAGTAATAATGTTGTGCCAACATGAAAAATAAATAAATAAAATAGATATTTTCCCCATTTATTGTTCCATCACACCATAATTTTAAATTTCATCTAACAGTACATATACCTAAACTGGCAATCCAACTCCATGATGTTTATGACTACATTGGTTCCGAAATTATTGATAACTAAGGCTGTGAGGAGTGAAGCGAAAACCCATAATATTTTCCCTGTTATAGATATAAACTATTTATTTATTTTTTGCAAATATGAGAGTTATAAAAATGAAGAACCCATGGCTATTGGAAGGCTAAGATATACACATGTGAGCTGAAAAAGTAAACTTATAAAAGTAAATCAAAACATGTGTAAGATTATTTCTCAATCATATTGATAACATCAAATTGAAGAAACTCGTGGATAAAAATATTTCACACCAACTTTGCTAAGTAGTGCATGAATGGCGTTCTCACATCTAGTGTTACTCAAGTAATTTGGAGCAATAAAGAGCATAGTAATATTGATATTTGTATCTACATAAATTCAACTAACCTTCTGAAGAAAAATTATTAGTTTCAAGGTAGAGCCGACACAAACTTCTGTCGCCTTCAATGTGTAGAACACACAATGGGTTCAATCGTCCTTGAGATTAAACAAATACCCCAACATTTGTCAAATAATGTCTAAAACTACTGGATCGAAACAGAGTGCTAACGAGAAAAATGAGAGACTAACATCAGTGTTAAAAAGAAAGTACACTATATGTATCAAATTTTGTTAACCAAACATGTATTCAAATTCAAAAGTCACCAACTTAAAACAAAAATATAAAAGAACCCAAGTTAAATCAATACTTGCATAAACAAAACTTATAAGAGAATTTCATAATTATTAAATACCTTTAAAATCACTATTAGAGATTTAATTGCATGCCTCTTAAAAATTACGGTAGGACGAAATAACCAAATTAATCTGTAGAAATTTCACTGGATATGTAGCAATTCACAGAAGTTTACATTGGTGATGATGCGCTCCATCTAGGTGTCGTTCGATTGATTATTATTTTTTTAGAAGGTTTCGGTTTTCATTGGAGAAACCGAGAGGGAGCGTTTCATTATATTCATTATCATTCATAAATCTAAGCAACTCGCGCTCTGCTTACGGGATCTCAATACAACCGTAGATTTATCTATTGGAGGGAGAAATCTTGATACTAAATATGTCATTTTTAGTATTTATTATATAACGTGACATCCAAATGATTTTTTTTCTTCTTAATTTTCATGTATTCTTCTTAGTATTTCTGATTTATAGTGTTACCCTTTTGTAGCGGCACATAATTAATATAGTCAATTACTACTCATCAATACCAGCCAGCACCACAAAACCACCAGATATCACTTCTTTCTCCACCACCACCACCACCACTGCCCATCCCTCGTAGAATTTTGGGTACACTCATAACTTTCAATCCCATACGTCATGTATAAAGTTTAGGTTTAACAAACTTAGGTTGTCAATTAATTTATTCAACTATACGTTTTTTGTTAATACTGAAAATCATGCATACGAACGGTTACCAAAGATAGCAGTGGTACCATAAACAACTATTTTGTCTTATATGATTTGGTATCATCCCAAAAAAAAAAAAATTATCCGCCTTTATTGATCGTGTAAAAAACAACCAACTATATTTTTCACAATACAATTAATGTTACCCGTCATGTAATTTTTTTATTCAAAAATAAAAAACCAATACCACCACCATTAAAACCATCCAGCGCCACTATTTCTTCCACCAAAACTATTGTTACCGCCTCCACCACTTAGTAACACCTTCCACCGCTTCTGCCACCTACTTCTTCTTTTACTACCACCGCCACCACTAATATATATTGAAATAATTTTTGTCAAAATTATTTATTGATGAAAATATGTATATTAATATTAATTAAGGGACATTTATGATGTAAAACTAATAATCATTTATCATGAGAAATTAATGAGACATTAATTAATAAAAAACTTATACTAATTAATATTTAAGTTGAACAAACCATGACCATAGATTTATCTTCTCTCTAGATAAATCTGGACCACTACTTACACAGGCTAAGTTAGCCAAACTGTGCTTTATACTCTTGATGTGAGGCTCCGTAATGTATCTTATGTTGAGCACTAAACAACCAAGTTGATTATTTTATGATTAGATTTGTTGTTGTTCCGTAAGGTACTTTATGTCGAGCATTTTTTAACTAAATTAATCATCTTGTTTGGTTATTTAGTTATAACTCCATAAGTCTTCTTATGTTTGAGCGTATTTGACTGGGTTGATTATTTTCATGATTAACTTAGTCATTGCTCCATAGATTCTCTTATGTCGAGAAATTAAATTGATTACTTTTGTGATTAATTTGGTTGTGTATTTCGATTAGATTAATTATGGGTCCTCTTGTGATTAATCTAATTGAGTATTTTTGAGTCTCCATAAGTTCACTTGTGTTGAGCATTAGCGATTAAATTAATCATGAACTTCTTATGGTTAATTTAATTGAGTATTTTGGATTCAAATTCATACTTGTATGTGATTTGTTATGTCCAAAGAAATCCTTCTTTTATTTCGAAATCAAGGTCGCTCTTGTTGTTCTTTCGGGAATGCCATATTATGGGAGAGAGTTCTTTTTGAACTTGTGCTTAATTGCCAAATCTTTGTGGGGAGTGCGGCTGTGGAATATTATAGGGGTTGTCTTGTATCTTTAAACTCCTTGATGAATGCATTAGCTTCGGCTTTATGATTGCATCTAAATAAGATGATATGCGTTTCTTTCTTTTGGTCATGAAATGTCTCTTTCGGAAATTTCATTAGGATCCCGTTCTTGTACCTTTGCCAATTTTATTGATAAAAAGGGGGAGAATTAATATGTAGTTCACACTACAAATACATATGGTTTTCGGATCATTATGTAAGGGGGAGTGGTTTCCATGTGAGATGGAGTATTTACAAAGGGGGAGTGATACATATCACCATAGTATTGTTGTTGAAGTTGTGATACAATTGGACTTTGACGTTGTGTAATGATACTATGACACTGTATAACAATGATTGAGAACTCTTGTTTTATTGTTGTTATAGCTACGGATTTTCAACAACGATGATGCTAAACTTACAACCTTTGGGATCATTGGAGTACTTGGAAGTGACGAAGATTTCGAGTAATATTGAAGATTAGACATGTGAAATAGGAGCTACAAAAGTTAATTTATTTATTTTTTGTATTCCATATGTATTAATAGTTTTGTCACTAAAATTGACAAAGGGGGAGATTGCTAGATCATTGCTCGGTCGAACTCGCATGCGTTGCTATCTCAAGCATGTTTGTCAATGTTAGTGATCAAAACTATAAGTCTTGATTTCTAGCCTATTTTAGGTAAAGGTCTCGGACTAGGATAGAAAGTGTAGTTGAGCTCAAGATTCCATGGCAATCATCATACAAGACGAAGGACTACTCAAGGAACTGGTGGAACTTCATCGACTAAAAGGTATGTGGAGACTTGAACTTATCTGTCACTCAAAAATCTATTTACTCTATCTCATATTCTTGAGACAAAAGTCGTTTTGATATATAGACTTTCATTATACACATTTGCTATTTCGAGTCGAGTTTAACTCGCCTATCTATTTCTCGAAATATGTGTTGGTAAGCTTTCTCTTTAGCCAAATTCATCTTTACCTAGTGACGAATGTCATGTTATGTTTCAATCACTTTGAAAATTGCTCTAACGAAAAATGGTTTGTGCATAATGGCTATATAACATCCTCTGAGAATGTTTCAATGATTGAAATTAGAGTTTAGATTACATAACCTTTGGTAGGATATAAGCATTGTTGTGGAAACACATATATGTATAAGTCCTTATTCCTTGAACCAAAGTTTGCGAACTTTGTTGATCAAGAGAAACGGAATGTGGCGTGAGCCAAGTCCGCGAACTGGCGGAAGTTCTCGACCCGAGAATTTCTGATGGAGTTTGTGAACTCCTTCCCTGAGCTTAAGTCCGCGAACCCAGTCCGCAAACTTGAGTAGGTTATATCTAAAATCGGTTGTTCTTGAACTCATCAAGAGTATAAAACACAGTTTGACTAACTTTGCCTATGTAAGTGGTGGTTCAGATTTGTCCTCACAAGAGACAAATCTAGGGATGTAATCGTTTGTCATAAGTGATGGTTGTGATTGGAATTAAAAATGCATCTAACGGACAAAATTTATCATGTCATTACGGTTCCATAATTCTTCATAATAAATAGCCTATTAATTTGCCATGATAATATTTTATTAAATGTCAAATTAAAAATGATAATATATAAATTATCCTACTATTGATGATAATTAATATATTAGGATTAGTTTGGTATTGCTGTGATCTTTATAAAAGTGATTTTCTGATGTATGTTAATGTGCCGATCTATGTAAAAAAAGCAATTGAATGGTTGCCATGCCGAGCTCTGTAAAAAAAAAAACAATTGAATGGTTGCAAATTATAAACTAAAGTTAAAACTATTTTAAAAAGCGATCAAATTGTGTCTGGGAAAATATCAGTCCGCTATAGTTAGTCAGAAAATGACAAAAGTAGACATATCTCTGAAAATTGTTTATTCTATTTCATTGTGCATAAAAATAAGTAAATTTTCTATTGTTAGGGTACATATATGTAATATTAAATTTACTAATTAGTATTATTACCAAAATGTATTATTTTCTTAACCACTTTTTAAAAATAAAAAATTCTTAATATTTATTGTTGATAAATAAAAGTTTGTTTCAGTGATACGGTATAACATAAAATGTAGTTTGAAAATAAAAAATAACTATCTTTTAAAGAATAAAATATAGCGAATAAAAGTTGGTGATCATATATAGATTCAAGGATAATTTTTGTTAGTTATAAAAAAAGATGGGATATAATTGGAAAATAAAATATGAAATTAGGGATGTATTTGCCTTTGAAGCTTTTAAAAGCTCATTCTCCCCCACTTTCAAAATTGATAGATTTTGGAAGTGTTTTGCATAAAAAACACTTTATGAAATCTTTACCAAACACTAAGATGGAAAAATAGTGCTATAAATATGTTTTCAAAGTACTTCTTTTTTTGAAAAAAAAAAAAAGCAGTACCAAACTTAGTTAGATTGGCTAACAATTATATAAGTGGATCATAGTGACAGTGGCAAGTATTGGTGCCCAGTGAGTAATTTCTCATCGTCTCGCGTATTTCTTGATAAATGGTTTAAAGTTATTTTTAATCAATGATGATGGATAACATAATTTGTTGTTAGTAGAGCTTATTGTTATTAGGTACTTAATGATTTGACTTACTAACTAATCATGGTTTTATTATTTTTATGCAAAGAATAACCTCACATTTGGAAGCGTAATGTCGTAGAATATAATGGCCTGACCATCAATTGATAATATCCTCACTTAGCCACCGCGGTTATCTGACAATATTGGGTTTTCAATAGTCACCGCTGCGGTCATCCAACATCAGATTCTCAGGAGGTCACCCATCCCAGGATTACTCAATACCGAGCATGCTTAACTATAGAGATTTTTGCCAACTATGAAGCCAATTATGCTGAAAAGGTCTCGGTGTTACGAAAGGACAACCCATTACCTATATTATATTCGGTGAACTCTTCCTGCCGAAATGAATAAAGTACATAATATATATGGGAATTTTGAAAAAATAATCCTACATCGTATGTGAGTAAAATGGTTTCCATCAGGAATGACTTAACATTTTAAAGTATAATAGCTTAAGTGAATGAATTATCTTTTCATTATGTCATTGAAATAGTAAGAACATAGAATATGATATGTATTGTTGAGTCAATTACGAGTTTTACTCTTTTCAAACTATTCTTAAAGGGGAAAAAAGCAACAAGGATCCGAACACTGTTAATATCTACACAATTATTCTTGACACAAATGAGTTCGGGTGTTGTAATTCTGCTATAGCTTACATACTTTAATGTTTTGGTTCCGCTTGGTTGTTGGAGTATGTGGCGCGATAAACCACATATGTATAGCTAGGGATAGTCCCTCATGGAATAAAGAGGAATACATGTGGAGCTTAATAAGCTAGGGCATCGCCATACATAGCACCGAGGCCTTTTAGTTACAAATCCCACACCCCTTATCCTATGGTGCGTCAAGTGGGGTTCGGGGTTATGTGGTCGGGTGAGTAGTGTCCAATGGTCCATGAAGATCCTAGAAATTGGTATTAGAGCACATGCTTGGGGCTACTGTCCGAACGTAGAAGTGGTTGCGGATGTCACCCGGTCTAGGGTGCAAGTGGAATCAGACTCAAGGTGGAGCAGACAAGGCCCAAAGTTGAACTGACGCTCAAGGTGGAGTTAGTGTCTTACCCATTAACTCAGGTGGAGCAGGGTTCTAGATCGGTAAGGCAATGCTCAAGGTTGAACTTGCGCTCGAGGTCGAGTTAGTGTTTCACACATTAAATCTCAAATGGAGTAGGGTTCTAGGTGGCAAAGGAAATGCTCAATAGGTGGAGTAGGATTCTAGGGTGCGTTGTGACGATAATCATGATCGATGGGTAATATATGCAGATGGTAATCATATGGTGGAGTATGATTGACTGGTGAAGTGGTTTAATCTCTCCAAGGTGGAGTATGTGGCGCGATAAACCACATAAGTATAGCTAGGGGTAGTCCCACATGGAAGAAAGAGGAGTACATGTGGAGTTTAATAAGCTTGGGCATCTCCTTACGTATCACCTAGGCCTTTTAGATTAAAACCGCACACCTCGTATCCGAAGTTGGTCAAGTAGGGACATCATCGATGCTATGTGGTCAGGCCCACAGTAGGTTCCTATGGTTCATGAAGATCCTAACATCGTTCACTAAAATAAGGAAGATGCAGAAAGGTAATATCATTTCAAAGGATCGATAAGATATCTTTGTAAACTAAAAAACATATCAAATAATTTTTTTGGGACAAAATATGTAAAAATTAATTTCGATTTAATTTCATTGATGGCTTGAGGATACAACTAGAGAAAGGAGAGGCAT
This sequence comes from Papaver armeniacum, assembly GCA_023531295.1. Taxonomy (NCBI): domain Eukaryota; kingdom Viridiplantae; phylum Streptophyta; class Magnoliopsida; order Ranunculales; family Papaveraceae; genus Papaver; species Papaver armeniacum. The sequence goes on from JAJJWW010004552.1 coordinate 55,587, forward strand.
AGTATGGAAGGATGTCAAGGAGGAAAATGCTAGAAAGGATTTGTGAAGTGAAGGATAAAAATATCTATCAGGCTTTCCTTTACTTTTGCAATGATAGAAAGGGTAAACTTGATATTAATACATATTATATTTAATATTCATATGTCGAAAAATGCATAACTAAATAAAAATTATGCCCGTGCCGTTACGGCACGGGTTAATCCCTAGTGTTTATATAAACTAAGGAATGTTTTTTCAAACCGTGGCTATAAAGTTCATGAACCGATTCGAGTGAATCAAACCGTTTTTTCTGCGATTGTGTCTTGTGTAGTTACATAAGATCTAAGCAATTGAACAACTCTCTAACTAGTTCATTTGAGTCATTTGAACTAGTTACAGTGAAGAAGAATATGGTTGATATGAAAGTGATCATATGGCTAACCATTTGGTTAACTATTGTTGAACCAATAAATGTTAATGTTTGGGAACGGTTACATAAACCCAAAATTGGACATTTCATTTATGTGTAACAAGCTAAGGTTTCAATCCAACGGTTGAGAAATATTAGCTTGAATCTAATCAGTTTTCATCTAACGGTGAATATTGAATGCTTTGTTACCAAGCTAACATTGATTGCAAACCCCGATTTGAAAGACTATATAAGGGAGAACTCTAGAAAATCGGGAAACCTAATCCCCACACCTTACGTGTGATACTAGTTGCATAAGCTAGAGTCGATTCTCCTTTAACCTTGGGTTTTCTTCTCTAAACCAAAGTTAACGACTTAAAGACTTCATTGGGATTGTGAAGCCGGACCGATACTACTTTTCTTGTAGTTGTGTGATCTGATCTTGTTGTTTCTATCGTACAAGTACAATTGGAATAATTGGCTTGAGATTTATATCTCCGATAGGCAAGATAGAAAAGAAATCACAAACACTTCGTCTCATCGTTTGTGATTCCGAAATACCTTTTCGCTGCGTCGATTAAGATTATTGTGAGGTGATTGATAATACTAGGCTGTTCTTCGGGAATATAAGTCCTGGTTATCAATTGGTTCATATTCACCTTGATTTATCAAAAGACATAATAAAAACTCGTAGGTATATTCGTTGGAGACGGATTTATCTATTACCGTAGACTTTTCTGTGATACAGATTTGTTTATTAAAGTCTTCGACTTTGGGCGTAGCAACTCTTAGTTGTGGGTGAGATCATCTAAGGGAATCAAGTACGTAGCATCCTGCTGGGATCAGAGACGTAGGAGCATAACTGTACCTTGGATCAGTGTGAGATTGATTGAGGTTCAACTACATTCCCGACCGAAGTTAATTTGGAGTACGCTAGTGTCTGTAGCGGCTTAATACAGTGTGTGTTCAATCTGGACTAGGTCCCGGGGTTTTTCTGCATTTGCGGTTTCCTCGTTAACAAAATTCTAGTGTCTGTGTTTTTTCTATTCCGCATTATATTTGTTTATATAATTGAAATATCACAAGGTTGTGCGTTGTTCAATCAATTAGAATATCCGACCTTTTGGTTGTTGATTTAAATTGATTGACACTTGGATATTGGTCTTTGGTACCATCCAAGTTATCTCTCTTTGATAAAGACTCGCATGATTTCTATTTGCTTGAGTAAAGATCAAATCGAGAGATTGAGATATAAACTCTTTGATATACTTTTCTCTAGATTGAGTCTGACTGTCTAGTTGATTCTCTAGAAAGTATATTGGAGTTTGTTCATACAGATTGCTAAGCGAAATATTGGGTGTGGTTGTCGTACCCCCGATTTTTCAATGTTAAAACCTATTGTATCGACGTAGCCAAAGCAACATTCATTCCAAACCTTAGACTTTAGTTTTCTCCGCCATCTCAGTAATATTGATATCTAACAAATATACACACCTCTTACTCATTCAAAAAATGTAGTTGTTCTGGATATGTATTAGATCGATCATTGGTAGCACTTTATTAAGTTCATATCTACATATATATATATATGTACACGCATTATTAGTTGGGTAAAAACTTGATTCCAACAACCTCGTCAAGTTCAAATGATTAACAATTCAGCCAGGGACGTCTTATACATTTGGGTTGGTCCAGGCGAACGAAAATTTTGGTTTTTTTTTAATGAATTAACAAATCAGGAAGAGCTGGATATTTTAATTATAGGAAGATAGATTTATACGCTTAACATGACTACTTGGATTAGGCAATACGGCCAAAGGGCGCAAAAAACTTTTTTAGCATTTTTTTGTTAGATTTTGGGTTCTCAGTTTGTAATTTGGTATAAAAGTACCCTAAAATGGGTTGTTGGTTTCAAAACTGAAATTTTAGTGACGCTTATAACTGCTATTAAAGATTTATCAACAACTATGACTTAAACAATTATCTATAATTTAAATAAGTGTAATAAAACAGTTTAGTAACACTTATAAATGTCACATATTGATAATAGTAAAAAAAAAAAAAAAAATTGGGCCCCCAATAATTTGGGGATCTAGGAAGCTGCCTAGAATGCCTTCCCCTTAAGCCGGCCCTAAATTCAAGCGAAGGGTTTATTATCCATAGAAGGCTTCATTTGTCTTACTGCACTTATTGTCTATTAAATCTCTCCCACATGACACATGACCTGATCTTATGAACCCAACTACCGCTAGTGATAGAAAAAAATATTCTTTCCAGGTCATCGGTAATATGACCCGATCTCCACTGAAGTTTTCTCAAATAGATTAACCAGTTAGAACATCAAGAGATGGACTACAATAATATGTTGAACATTTTATCTAAAGGAGATTTTGCTTCTGACTTCTAATAACTTTTTTGTTTTTTCAGCTACAAAAAGTACGTTTTAGAAGTCATATAAGTAATTCTTTTTTACTATAAAAACTACTATGAAATTTGGTTCTCATATTGATTTTTTATTTCAACTTTTCTTTTTTTTGATGCATTATTTCAACTTACATACCTCAAACAATTACAAAATTGACAAATTAAAGCATCCCTTGGATCCATCTTCTTGTGGGAATAATGTGGCTACTTATTAGACAACAGAAAGGTGAGTGACTTAGTGCGTATTTAAATATTAATAGCCTAAACAGTCTTTCAAGGATATATGGCTTCATTTTAATACCCTGATACCCAGATTTGGATTATGCCATTGTTGTTATCCAAAACCATTAACATACCTGATTATGTTGAACAGTTGAAAGACTCAACTCACGAGCGTTTGACTTGAGTTTTCCCCACCATCTCACTAAATTATATGCAATATCCCAACAAAACAAAACGACATAAAACCTTATCACTGATTTACTGAGATCGTAATTTGTTGATTTCGAAATCATAGTTCACTAGTGATAGATTCCATTTCTCAGATATATAAATACGATAATATTATATCACACATTGTGAGTAAGAAAAAAACTTAAGTCCAACAAATTCATCAACTTCAAATGAACAAATAAGGTGTAGAATCGCATGATTAGCAGCCAATTACTTTATTGCCTATGGAGGGGTGGGTAACTTATTCATTTTTGATATACCTATAGTTTTCTACAATGCTCTCTTCTTTTTTGAAAGACAAAGGGCAAATTTGATTAAAAAATAAAAATCATCAAAACGATGAATGTTAGAAGATATATTGAAAGATTAGAAAAAAAAAGAAACAGAAGTTAGTTGTGTATAACAACTTCCCAATTCATATTAAAGTACTCAGAGTGACTCCCCCAAAAATCTTAGATTGGATGCTCCAATTAAACAACATACGCTTGACAGAAACAATTAGTTGATTAATGTTTCGCTTTCGTTTTTTAAATAACCCGTCGTTACGCTCATTCCATATCATCCACCATATTGCGAAAGGTAAGAGACCTCAGATTTTTTTCATCATATGGTTACTCTTCTTATTTGGCCATTCCCAAATGTTAGCTTTAATACTTTCCGGAAAAACCCATCTAACTCCAAAAATATCTAGGAAGTATTTCCAAACTTTCCTTGTCTCATCACAGTGAAGAAAAAGATGCCTTTGCGTTTCTTGAACATCATCACACAAAATACATCTATCTGAGTTTACGAAACCAACTCTATATAACTTGTCCAAAGTAGGAGCTCCTTGATGACATAATTTCCAAACAAGAAAAGACACAAATTCCCACAAATTCCACGAAAAGTGGCTCCATGTAAATGATCGAGACCTCGCAAAGAACAACGCTCCTTGCCCATATTAAGTTCGGAACCCAAAGGCAATCGTTGAGTGAACTGTATCTTCTTTGTGTTAGACAGAAGAACACTTTCAGAGGAATTTTTGGGTTCCAGATTTGTTTATGTGGAAATGTAATGAAACCATCCACATCCATAGAAGTGTAACAGGTAGCTACAGAAAATTCTTGACCAAAACCCCACCTTCTACTATCATTTTCTAAACAGTTATGGATCGTAATAGAAAAACCTTCTCAATTAAATAAGATTAGTAACTTCACAAATTTCAGTTTCATTCAAGTTCTTCTTGAAGTAAAAATTCCAAGACCCTTGATTAGTGAGCATATCTTTGATAGAGGAAGACTTACACCTTGATAGTTTATAGAATGATGGGAAACTATCCATAAGAATAATTCCTTCGATCTACTTATCCGTACAAAAATGAATACTCCTACCATTGTGTACTATTAGAGAAGTGTTTGCCTTCACGTAATCCCTAGATTTAAGAATTCCAGCCCAAAGACTATGACCCATAGACTTTTTAGAAGCATTAGGGAGAAAAGAATCAGGGTTACCTCCAAATTTTTCATGAATTAACTGCCGCCAAAGAGCCTTCTTCTCTCCTCCATATCGCCAGATCCATTTGCAGTGAAGTGACTTGTTGAGCAGCTTTAACTTCTTAATTCCTATGCCACCATTTGATTTTGGAACATTAGCTTTAGACCAAGACACATGTTTTAGTGTTTGAAGAACCCCAAAGGAAACTGCGCATTATTTTCTCTTTTTCCTTAACCACTGTCATTGGCATTTGAAACAGAGACAAATAATAGATTGGCATTGACGCTAGAACACTATTTATCAAGATAAGGTGTTGACCTTTAGAAAAATATCTTCTTCTCCAAGTACTTAGCCTCTGTCTGCATATATGAATCAATACGTCCCAAATAACTTTGGATTTTGATTTTCTGCCAAGAGGGATTCCAAGATAATTGATAGGAAAATCCACTAGTTGACAACCAAATAAATCAGCGCAAGCCAGACCATTATGGTTATCCCCTATACCAACCACGACACTTTAACTGAAATTAACTTTTAAACCCGAAACAAGTTGAAAAGCAAACAAAATATCCTTCAAAGCTAAAATCTGATCTTCCGTGTCATCAATGAAAAAGATAAAATCATCTGCAAACTGGAGATGATTGATAACAGAACCATTTGTAGCAATTTTAAAACCTGACAGAAGACCAACTGAAGCAGATTTTTGGATCATCTTCGAGAGGATTTCAGGTTTCAACTACCATAATGAATAAGAAAAGGGATATCGGATCGCCCTGTCTAATTCCTTTTTGACTCTTGAAACAAGGTGTAGCTTCACCATTAATAAGAATGGAAAATCTTGCTTGAGATATGCACCACTTTATCCATCCTCTCCATATATTTCCAAAGCCAAATCTTTAAAGAACGATGTCAACACAATTCCAATTAATATTGTCAAAAGCTTTTGTAAAATCCACCTTACAATCTAAGCCAGACTTATTCTCCCTTTTTCTTGAATCAATCAATTCTTACAATGCTCTCTTACAACAAGAGAAATGATAAGAACACGTTCCTTCCACCACAATGGTGATATAACGTGATATCCATTTTGATATTTTCGATTAGTGACATTACGAAAACAAAACTAGCCATAAAAACCCAAGGAGACCAAACTTGTGGTACAAAAACCTCACTCAAATGTTGGGATTCATTAAAACTACATCTTAAACTAAGTTGATACAAAAACCCCAAATTTTAAAAAATTGATACAAAAGCTCCAAATTTCAAAATTGGTTTCATCAAAATTTTTGGGGTTTTTGTGTTACTTTTGTTTTGGCGGGTTTTTTGTGGATGGATAGTGACACCTTTGAGGTTATAACTCGCGGACCATTACAAAAACAACAATTAGGATACCAGGGCAGTGGGCATATGCACCGTTTGCAATGGCAGACATTAATACGATGTATATATAAAAGAACCACTCTAATTACCTATCTAGCTTAACAACAATTTTACATGATCTTGATTTGGAATGGGATAGACTTGCAATTTATATAAACTTAAATTTCGAGTTTGGGCTTGACTTGGGGAAATTTTTGATCACGTGGCGCGTGATCAATACTTGAACTAGCAGCTTGATGATCGTCAGATTTAGGATATGTGATGTCACTAGTCATAGGTTTAACCCCGGTTAGAGCTTCTCCAATGGTGAATGTGAATATTTCATATGTGGCATCACTTCTAAGACATCATTTGAGTAGAAAATCCTAAATATTAGGAAAAATAAAGTTTTATCTCCAACCCATAAAGTTTTCTATTATTTGTTTACTTATTTGTAGGCATATAATTGGTTAAAATCCTTTCCATTTTTATTTTTCATTGACTTTTATTAACAAAAGTGTGACTAGGATGGGAAGACATCCTCTAAGTGAATGTCTAAAACTAGAGGTTCACCTAGAGGATGTCTAACTTTTTTTTGCCACATCATCTTCACATCGGGTTGAAGATGATTTTTTATAAATATTGTTGTGAATCCTATGTGGATTATGACTTTTTCCTCCACACACATTCCATTGGAGAGGCTCTTAAGTTTCCAAAAGTTTTGCATTCCTTACTTAGTTCTCCATTTTCTCATGCCAAATCTAATATTTATGAGAGTTGAACTACCTTTATCATTCCGTAGGTGTTACTATTTTTCACCAAGAAATGCACAACATGGTGAAAAATTCGGAACCAATATATACAACCATTCCACTTCCTTTAAAATCAAGAAAAAGAAAGAACAAAATATCCAGACTGATTCAATGAGTCTCGTTAGAATTTTAATTTTTTATTTATTCGGCTAATTCGATTAGGTATTTTGTTTTTCTTATCCGAGTTCGACTAGCTTTTTTTTGTTCCCTAGGCCGATTCAGTGAGATTTTCATACACAAAAACTATATAGAGATATGCTAGTTTTTTTTTCTAGCCACATTCAATGGGTTTTCCTTTTTCAAAAAACAAGATAGAACTTTGGCTGAGTATTAATAAATTCTCTATGCCGAACCTCGAGTTTATCTAGATATTCTTTTTTTTTCTTTTTTGCTATCCAAATTTAATAAATTGCTACATATATGAAAAGCAACTAGATTTTATTTTTGTTTTCCTAGTCAAATCCAATGTAAACATTTTAAATTTTTTAAAAAAAGTAAAAGAAAATTTCTAAAATTTATTACAACAGAACTGAACAAAAAGGGGATACAAAAAAACTTATTGGCAGTCGAGCAAAAAGCTGAGTCCCAACACATGAAGGAATTTTAGGAACATTATTTCTAGAAAAAAATAAATTTTATTGTTTATAAAATTCTCTTATTTATTCTAATTCACAAAGAGGGTCCAACAAAAAACTGGATGGGATTCTAGCAACAAGCTGGGCTCCCACACCTTTCTGAATTACAATATCAAACCTAGACACTAACATCAAACCTAGACGAACGGTTGTGCAATCTCTTCAAAAAATCCACCAAGTCATCCCCAAGTTCACTAAACGTGGAAAAAGCCAAAGCACCAAACCCAAACACATTAGCCAAACATTTGTCCAAGTACTTCTTGCGTTTACAGGTAATAGAATTACCCAGGGCTAAACCTAGGGCTGCACAACGGGTAGGGTGGGTAGGATATGGCCTATTTCGCCACCCTACCCGCTTACTGACAGGTAAGAAATTTTTTACCCGCCACCCTACCCGCCATTAAGCGGGTAAGATCCTACCCGACCCATTAATTGGCGGGTCGGGTAGGATAGGGTGTCAGGTATATCCGTTTTTTTTTTTTGATGTTCTCATTACTGTAAGTATATATATAAAATCTTACAACAACACGAAAAATAAAAGCCAGCCTATCGACATATGTACCCAACGGTACATCCTGCTAGCTCAAAGCCATTTGTAGTCTCAAGAAACAGAAAGTTCCGTTCTTTTTAAAATCTAGAAGGGGTAAAGAAGAACCCAAGTACCCCAACCAACAACACAAAAATAAAAAAAATAAACTCCAAAGATGAAAATCTCTCCGCAGGGGCTTGATGCTACGATGAATCCCGACCCATGTTCTTCATGTAACCTTAAAAAAAAATATTCGTATACATCATAATTAAATTCATATGATTTATATTTTGTGTTTATTGTAAGTTCTCTCCACTTTATATGTAATACATGGGTCATTTTTCTACATATTCCTTCATTATTAACTTATCTTGCCCCGAGCTAGCTTCCTGCATCGTAAAACGAAGCAATGGTTAACCAAAATACCGAACTAATGGAATTCAACAATTGGTTTGTTTTCTAATACAATAAGTACTCTTCCCATGGGACTCTATTTTGCGACAAAAATTGAACTACTATACTACACTTAAATGTTTGTAGTTTTGGTGCTGGTGTAATCAAGTTGGGTTTTCTCGGGTACCATATTGCTAAGAATCAATTTGTTGCATTTAGTCATTACACACTCCAAATGAACTACTGTGGCCAGGGGTAAACAAACTCATGAACTGGAGTAGATACCTAAATTTGTCTTCCCAGAAATTCTGTTGAACTTGAACTCTCATTCTGATGGAATATATCACACGAAATTAAATCATAGTTTTACCATGACAACAAGTTCATGAAATATGTATCCATGTACACTTACAACAAACATTCACTAGAAAATATCAAACAGTAATGAGATTATTTATACCTGACTCATGGCATCATCCTCGTTCTCCTCAGCTCCAAAAGCCTAAATGAAAGAGCCTTTCTCCGATTTGAATTTCATAGTTACTGATTTTTTTCCCTGAATGTTAACATACCAGAATTGGGGTATTTTACTAAAATGTCTGCATAGGAAAACTTCATTATCCAAAATCAGCTACTCTCAAGATAAAAGCGGTGACTAAGATCACTATCATGCCCTTGGTTCACATGAAAGAAAATGCACCTGCAAGGGTGAAGGTCGGAGATTGAGCAGGATCCAAAGATGCATGACACAAGAATTTGAAAAAATATTTCACTGTAGATAATATCATAAAACGGAAAAATGGATCCCATAGTTATCATTACAGACAAGGTGCCGATTAGGTGTTCATAGTATTATACATTCCAATTGCATAAGCCATTGATAATATCAGAAAACGGAAAAATGGATCCCACAGTTATCATTCGCATAAGCCATTGATTTAGGGTCGACATTTATTTAGGAATTTCATCAATCAGTTAACATGCATGTTAAGTTTTCATAAAATCTCATTTATTTAGGAATTAAGGTTTGATTTCATAGTACAAAGAGTAAAAGCATGAGAGTGAGTTAATGATTCAGACTAGTCTGTCTTCCATTTCTAAAATCAAACATGCAGAGTATGAAATTAGTAGATAGATCAGAGTTACCAATAAATCAAACAAAATCGTCACAACATAATGAAACCTCAATTTACCTGTTGTAATTCCTCGTTAGATGGAGATGGAGCAATAACAGGAGAGAGGGTTTCGTTGAAAGATCTAATTGGATGAGTTCCCGACTTCTCCTGCTAGATTTGGGGTTGAGTTCGATTTAGGAACGAAGGCTTTTCTATGTTCGATTTGGTTTGGGGAGAAGAGAACGAAGAGAAAAGAGATAAGGAAGAGAAAAAAGACAGGTTCATTTTTACCCCTGATATGTTCCAAAATAACGATAAAAATGGGTAAGAGAAGAGAACAACAAAAGGATTATTGGGACATTTAGTATATTAGCGGGTAGGCGGGTAGGGTAGGTTAATTTCGAGCTTCACTCGTCACCCTATCCGTTTGACGGCGGGTAAGAAATCTCTAACCATCACCCTACCCGCCAAATAGTGGGTAGGATAGGATACGGTTAAAATACTGGCGGGTAGTGTAGGATTGGCGGGTATGGGTAGAGTATGTGCACCCCTAGCTAAACCCAGCTGGAAACATTTCTTAGTTATTCTTAATAAAGAATAACTCGAATACTCGATCATTTCCTGCAGTGACGGATGTGGGGGGTGGCTAACCTAGGCTGCAGCACCCCCCCCCACCCCCAAAAAAAAAAAAAAAAAAAAAAAAATAATATGTAATAGCTCATTTTCACCTTGGTAATTCCCTAGGAAAAAAGGAAAAGCCAGGTCTAAATTTGGATAGCCCATACAAAAGAAAATCAAACTTGACGTATCTTGAAAAATATCTAACAAACGGGAACATATATGTAGTTGTATGACTAAGATCTAGTGATATGCAACGAGAGTGAGGACGCGTTTATATGCATGCATCCAAAGAATTAAATATCTTGCTTGTATGTGATTCAAAATCTTAAAATGCTGTGTATCCTTACGGGGGCAAATATGATAAATTATAAATGTAACACTTAAAATGTTACTTACAGGGATAGACAGAAAAATGCCATATCTTATCATGATTATAAGCACAATTTTTTACTTTTTATTGATTTAGTAATTATTTTGCAAACCAAAGAGAGAATATAGAAGAAGCATAAATTTAAAATATTTGACACATTGATAAGTAATATCTTATTTTCGAAACCAAAAAATAATTTACAGAACCCCAAAAAAATTGACGGCCTACTACGCATTATCAAATCAAAGTTTTGTGTTAATTTATAGTTTTGTTTGTGTATCTCATACATAGCATAACGCAATTGTAAATATACTCTATGGTAAATAAATTTGATTCAAAAAGTTTTGTGCTCTAAAAGATAACGTTGCCCAACTTATACTCTTTAGATATTTTACTGTATTTATTTTTATCTCAGTTAAGACGAACGAAAGATAACCCACCTCAACACAAATTCCTGGATCCGTCGCTGATTTCCTGCCATTAGAAATGCAGAACATCATTTCCTGCAATTATTCTTTAATAAGTTTGTTGAAGGGATGGCCTAAATACATGGCCTCTGCACATAGTGATTCTCTCAAAAATTCCATGGTCCCTTAGTAAGGCTCCTACAATTGGTGTTGGCACGGGATTAAGCACGAGCCCCCTTCGAGAAA
>JAJJWW010004553.1:0-194212 GCA_023531295.1 Papaver armeniacum
CCTATTCGCCTCTTTATATAGGACATTACATAGTGGCTGACAGCTTAAGTCAGCTCTTTATTTTCGGATCTCGACTTGCGATATTCTCGAGAGTGTACAAACAGCTAAATCTCGCAACACTCCTAAATCTCACAGTCTTCACATTCTTTCTCGCTTTCAAGCCGTCATCGTAGCATTGCGCCATTTATATTATCCATCTCGACGACGCCTCGCAATGTGTCGTTTATGGATTTCGCAAGGATCTTGGTGTTGCGATATTCTGATCCTACATTGTAGATGATGAAGAAGTTCACAAAGCTGCAGACGATCTACCAGCAAAGGAACTTGTAAGTTTCATCACTCGAGAGGACACTGAGCTGTTTAGAAGATCGATAAAAAGACAAGACATCATCCGTCCACCGTCACCGACCTCCATATCTTCATGCTACACAAAGGATTCCTTTTCCGAAGGGATACACTTCTCCAACGCTTCACACTTTACACGGAACGGGGAATGCTCGAGAACATGTCTCGATTCCCAGAGCACTAAGGCGAACATGAACACAATCATGTCGTCCAGTTTGAAGGAGTTCTCAAAGTCTCCGACATGCCGAGGCATATACTTGAGTACAACAACATCGCACTGAGGAACACCACCGGCTAGGGAGAAATGGTTAATGCCTTCTACCGGAAATACTTCTTCCGTCTCGGAGTTGCATCACTCTCCGATTTGGAGGAATATCTCGGAAGAACAATCGAACATCCGAACGACTAGTGTGAAGAGGTTCGAGTCCAAGCTTTGGATTGTCATGACTGAATGTCAACAATCAACAACTCGTGGACTTGTGCATCGATAGAATGATTCCAATGATATCAGCTTTACCGGAAAATCTCGAGCTCTAGACTTTCTCGAACTTCATGAAGCGCTAAGAGATCAAGAACCACCGCACTCGCTTACCGGAGAGAGATAAAACTACAAAAGCCGAAGAACCACTGGAAACTCGAGGTAGCGACGTTTGATCAACAAACAAGACAACCTCCTACCTTCCACCAACGTCGCTGTGTAAGGGAGCAAACGAAAAGCCGAGTCACAAGCAAGAAGCATATTCCAAATCTCATTCGAAAGCACAAATGAAGGATAATGCACAAGCTTCTACCGAACACACAAGAACTGATCAAGAAGTACCTGATTTGCCTTTTCCCATTGAATAAGTGACCAAACTGCTAGATGTTTGGGTTTAAGACGGTGCAATCAAGTTGCCATATGTCAATAAAGAACTAACTGAAGAAGCCATGGAAAATCCTCGTTACTGTCGCTTTCACAGGTTCGTCAATCATCCCACAAGTGACTGCAGAACTTTGAAGCGCATATTCAAATAAAAGGTCGAATCGGGAGAGCTTAACTTAGTGGACTCGAAGGAGTACACGGAGAGACCCTCTCCCTGGGCCGAACCTTCACTCTCTCTCGAACCGCCCGATCAAGGAAGCGCTTCAATCCTTAATCGAGCATGTCCGCGCACTATATTTTGATTAATTAGTCTATTGAAAGTTGTATAATTGAGAATGTTTATTGATTAATTTCATCAAGTGTTACACAGAAAGTAGAATTACACTTAGAAGTTAGAACACTCTTAAACTTTCTCTCTCCTAATGACTTGCCTAACAATTCTCCAAAGATCCCCCTTATGGACTCACTCGACCCTTTATATAGGGTAATACATAAGTGGATGACTAGCCTAAGCTATCCTTTATTTTCTAGAATGTCTCGCGAAGTGTCGCGATGTACAACTTGTTCAATCTCGCGACACTTTAACCTAAAAGTTCCATGTCTTTGGTTGTTTTTGTGTCGTTTCTCATCGCGTCGTTCATTTTAGTTTTCCCGCGACTCCCTCGCGGTACCGTCGTTATCGATCCCGCGAGCCCTATGCATTGCGATATTAGGATCCCTACAATCGGAAGATCCAGGATATGACATGGCCTTCAGACGAGCGTGGATTCATGCTAAAAAGATGGCCACTGACAAAGCGCATTTGGTTGCACATCTCTCCAATGAGGAAAGTTTTGATCCACAAGATTCGGTGGACATTCCATCATCAGAGCACCTAGAGGAATCCCAAACTTTCGACGAGGTTCAAGCAAGAACCCGCAAAAGATGCATAGACATTCATCAAAAGGTTTAACTCAGTGCAAGTATCATTCCTCCCATGTTTGTGTCATTTATTTCCCTCACATGCTATCCTAGCATGGGGACTCAACTCGCTTTCAACTCTGCAAGACGTTATGAATGGATAGCTTCACATTTTATTAAGTGGTTGAATCGACACTTCTCCGAATCGAGCATCACACCGAGATATTCATTACCGATACGATGTCCAAGCATGGCAAAACACTTTGGGCGTTTCTCCATAGCATTCCGGAGTGTCCATGCGTGCCACAAAATCGAAAGCTCGATGTCTCGCACAAGTGTTCAATCCCACTACCGCAATGGGCTGAATGCTGAAAATCAATAGAAGATAGTCGGACCAAGGCGATCAAACCTAAGACATTCGGGCGCCCAAGGGATATGATGCTTCAAATTGCTCAAGCATCTAAGAATTCTCTAAGGCCAACCGAAAGTCAAAACCTCTCATCTCTCGAGTCCTATATTCTTGAAGCCTTCAAATTTTACTCCCAATCAAAGAGTACACTTTCGATAATAAGCGCCTCTACTTCAAAGACAAATATCTCGACGATGACACGCTCATTCAATGCCAAAACAAGTCAAAGTGTGAACACCTATGGGACGCACCCCGCGGACTTGATCTTGTGAAAAGATCAATTCGGCATCATTCAATAAAATGTGTTCCATATAACAAGTCAAAACCGACGTGATGCCATGAAAACGTCGTCAACGGATCTCTACATCGCAAACCTTGCACGACTAAGGAACTTCTTCTCCCGATCACATCCATAGTGGAGAATGCCGCTGCTATCTGCCGCAACAACATCAATTCCATGACAAATCCACTTCACAGTAAAGTTATCTGTTCAAGAGAATTTGGGTTGAACTCTCGCACACCTTCATCCTAGGAATGCTCAACTCACCAATTAGTTCGTGGAATTTAAAGGCTCATCGAATGGAGGATCAAAGACTATGTCGATAATCATGGTTCTAACTTCGGTCTCTTGAGTAACTTCAATCATAGTATCAACATCAACAATGATCACTGAGTAACTCTATCCATGGTCTTGGCCTCAATAAGGATCTCTGGAGCATAATCACTCTGATCTCAGCATCTACAACGGTCTTAAGAGCAACATCCCGCTCCATCAACTGTCCGTTCTCTACAACCTAAGTCTGGAAATGTTACTCGATGGATCATACTTCTCCAAGCACTAATGACTCATATCAAGACGTGTAGACATGAAAACATGTTAACATCAAAGTCTTCCCAAAGCTTGCATGACTGATGGGCACAAGCCAAAGTCTTCTACAAGATGTTATCATTATCTTTACAAATAAGATACAACACATTTCAGGCCATGGGTTTACAAAAACGTACCAATGGGTGAGGAATGGGGCAATGATTCCTTAATGAAAGATGTTCGTCTATGTCTCTGCTACAACATACCAAAAGGGCACATAAATCAGACATACAAGCTTAAAGAAATGGCCTCCACACTCAAGTTCATGGAATCTGAAAACTTGCACGGGATTATAAATTACAAATGTTCACGCTTCGTCGGCTGACATTGACAACTCCAAATTGAGTGCTTCTTTTCTCATTTGATAACTCAGTCTCTTAGGTTCAAAAGTTGGGGTCAAGCACCGAATTCCGACGTCGTATGAGGTTCCTACAGCTTCCAGAGCATACAACATGCAAGAAGAAATTCGTGGACGGGATTCATAACCTCTACAATCGATCGATGTCCACCAGGTCTTTTTGATAATTCCTTCATCAAGGTACCTCCAACTTCGACCACCTAGGTCTTTACATCAAGTCTTTGTACCCGGGTCCTCTATCTAGGTCCTGCCAGATGAAGGGAAATAAAGGCTCATCTGGGAAAAAGGAGATTCAACTAAATACTAGGGACTGACGATCCACTGATCATGACGGTCAGTTTCACAGTCCAAGACTCATGACTGACACCAAGCTCGATTATGCTAATCATTCATCATAAAACGAATGCTACAACCGAGACGTACAACCATGGTCATTACATCATCCCCTCTTGAGAGCAGTTATGGTCCCGTGACCAGGGTTTCAGAAGTGATGTTTCTACAACTGACAGAAACAAAAAAATGGTACTGCAAGCACCAGGCTCATGTATCAACCAAGGGTTTCAGATTTCAAATTAATCAATGACATTTAAATCCTTCATCAAGCGTTCAAGACACAAGTGAATGATCTAAAGACACAACATGAGTGTTTTACAACAAGCTCGTCTGAGATGATTTTACACTGTCCCGCACAAAGCGAGATGGGAGAAATTGGTGAAGAATTTATGGATGAGTCATGTACCATTCTCTTCGTATGGATGTCCTCTATAACATATTCAAAATTCACGGAAATTGGAAAAACGATCAAAAAGATGTGGCCAAAACTTTGGACTGCATGACAGCTGAAAATTTCCTGAAAACCTCCTGGAAATTTACTGTTTCGTCAATTTCGGCACTTAAACGTGCTCAAAAGCCTAAAAATATTCTGTAGTAAAGCTTGGAAATTTTCAGGGGATGAAAAAACATGGGTAGATCACAAAAATCCGACATCGGACGAAGATTTTACAACAATTTCAATGAAGACCTAACTTCTGAATTTTCTGATGAATTATGACGAAATTCTTCATTCATCCACATTGGATCAGGAGCTACACCATCAACGCAAAGCCGAACTTTATCTTCAGCCGATAGTCTCACTTCTTGGTCGGGCTAAAGTCAGCCTTCGTTGATGAGGGACGACTCCAGATGATCGAGAGGCATAAAATGTGTCAACTTTCCAGCGTCTCCCGAAAAGTTGATTTACCTCGGTATGAGCATATGCAGAAGTCTTCATCTTTGACTTGATATTTTTGGAACGTTCCCCGGAAGATCCAGAAGAGTGGTTGTAGTCAGAAGTCACCACTACCTGAGGCGAAAGACATGGAGTCATGTATATACCAATAACAAACACGCAACAAAAATGGTAACAATCCAACTCTTACCTATTTACGGTTTCACTAGCTGTAGTGATTATAACGTCAGAATTTCGAAAACTTGCTCGTTCCTTCAAACCTGCAAAGACGAGCAAAATTCATTTTTCAAAATCATGACTTGATGTTCATAAAACCGTGAACAACTCACGTGAATTTTAACATCCACTGGTTTTTCAAAAATTGGACAGACGTCCATTCTACAATTGTGAAAACTTACACACAGATATTATTTCACCATGTATAATTGTCTACTTTCAACAGTTGTTCAAAATCAAAACATTGGTTTTACAAAAATATATATATTTAACGTGAAACTCACGTAAGTTTGAAAATAATAATATATATATGATCCCTCGCGCGAGCATCTGTCTTTGAAGCGAGAGTATATTTTCAAAGATTTCTGAAATCTCGAAGATAAAATTTTTCATGAAAGCTCATAAACAAAATTTTATTACTAACAGACGCACGTCTGTTCAAAAAAAAAAAAAATCTCTCGTACGAGAGTTTATTCCACTTTGTGAAATCTCACATATTTAAAAAATAAAATTTTGTTTTTCGTGAAATCTCATAGACAAAATTTTTATCAATAGACTCAGGTCTATTTTGTTTGTTTCTTAAACGAACGAACGTCCTCGCTAAAACGGATTTCCTTTCTTGGGCCCGGACCCGTGAATCCTAAATCGAACAAGGTTTCATCACCAAATCAGCGGTACTACACCAATTTACGCTCGTTAGACGATGCTCTATCATATGATCGCTGTCGTAAGCGACACAAATATAATTACACTTTCTTACTACTCAAAATATAAATATAGCAAGGGCAAGAAAGGATCGATCCACGAGAGGTCTAGGTTGTCAAATTGTTATGGTTTCCTATATAAAACACCCGGAAGAATTTCTGATTGTGTAAATAAAAATAAACAAAAAGCAAATAAAGTACGCAAATCGAGAATGTGAAATATTGGATAAAGGTTTCATCTTCAATTGTAAACAAGTTTATGAATATATGAATAGAATTCGTATTTAATCTCATTATCATCAAAAGCCATAGAATACCTTATTGCAAGAATACTCCGTAATTTCCAAAGTTATCAACACACACATTAGGGCTGCATATGTGAAATCTACCTAAAGAATAACCTAACGCCTTGCGCTAATCAAGTTCAATTCCTAGGAGCATTAAGTTTCTAAATAGGCTAATCAATGCAATTGTAATACATTGCGCAAAAACAATTCGAACAAAGGTCAATTTCTATGACTACGAGGATGTATCACTACAAACCCTAATCATATCATGCTACTCGTATTCAAGGTTATCGTCGATGAAAACCCTAAAATAGCTATAGATATGGATGTGAGTTCAATCAATTCTAGACTCGACTAAACAAACATTCAATCGTATTGCAATCCATCAATCATGCAATTATTATAACCCGTAGAAATCAAACAATAATATTGAGAGAAAACTAATTCATAAAAATCATAACTTGGTTGCAAAATCCAACTACGTCTTTAACCAATAATAAGATTAAGTACTTGTGTTTTTGGAAATCATCATAAGAAGTTTAGAAGAACCTATCATGTGAAACCCTCAAAACCAAAGTAGAAGTCTCCCTCATGGAGATATCTCTCGGTTTAGAGAAAAAGTTCTATTTATATGCTTTTCTCCCCATAAGGATACTTTCCCAAAATTAGGTTAATTCTTCTCAAAACCCGTCTCCAAGTTGGTCCACCAAGCCCAGGAGTGAAAAATATGTCTCTGGAATTTTGGGTCCAAAAAGCGTCGCCGGAATTGCTGACGTCATCGCCGGAATCCGGCCACCGACCCCGGAATCGTCAGCGGAAAATTTGTCTCCGACCACCCGAACTCTGCCTCCGGCTCTGAATTTGTCACAAGACATTTTACACTTCCAAAGATCTCAACTCGCTTCTTCCGCAATTCAAACATTCACAAAATACCACCAAACCCAACTTCTCATTCCGAAAACGCACCCAAAGCGTGTCCGTAGCTCATATGTCCGGCCATCAATTCTTGCATCCGACTCATACCCCTCGCGATTCACCGAAATATTGCGATCGACACTCTAAGCTCTGAAATCCGACAACCTAAGTATGCTTACCGGCACCAATCTCGCTCGTTTCGCGACCGCGGCCTGCACTCTTGTTCAAAACAATCAACAGCAACACCACTACTTGCATATCTCAAAGGCATTAGCATAACCAACTACAGCTCAACCTTTCCGAGTCAAAACATAGCACCACCTCATTGTTTCTCCGTCGCATTTCGCACCGAAATACCGCACTCAGCTTCATCATTGCCATCATCGCCGCAATACTCCCTAAACCTTGACTCTCCTTCTTCTTCTCGATTCGAACACAGGCAAACACCCATACTGCAGCCAACTCCAAGACACAGCTGCTTCTTGTGCACCATTTGCTCTCCCATAGCTCAAATGCATCACCACCATGATGGCTATACATCTTGCACTTCGCCTCCAATGCACCACTTGCAATTTCATTCTAACCCGCAGTTCACTATTCCCCGCCATTGGCAACACACAGCCCTTCCAGCTCCGTCTCATTCACTCGCTTCCACTAGTTCAACCTCATCCCGAGCTCATTCAAGCCGAGACATACCATCCAACACCAACAGCTCTATCCAAGTCCGATTACAGACCCATCTCCTTGTTCTCTCAAACTCCGGCCTTCATACCACAATTGCATTCCACCAAAGACTCCAGCTGCAACATACCACCTCGCAAAGCCTCGTTACAAAGCATCCGAACTTCCCCGCACAACCGCATCAAAGCACCCGAGTTGCTCGGTGCTTCTTGTAACTCACTCGCAATGCCACCATCAAACTGCTCAGCTGCAACACTTCTGCCTAGCCTTCACCGCACCCGCCACTCACCGCGAAACCACTCGTAACAACCACCAAGCAAAGACTGTCTTAAATCACCACCAGATCCTTCAAAGCCTCCCCTGCTTTCTTACTGCCAGAACTGACCTGAACTCCACAGCTGCACTACAGAGTTCAATGATAGCAGCAATATCCCAATAGACAGCAGCAACACGTTTTGCGACTGCATTTCAGCTCAAAGTACCACCAAACTCAATCCAGGTTCGAACCCAAATCAACTCACCTCTCCTTCCCTGTGTCGACTCCATTTTATCTCGACTGCAACCACAGAATCCATATAGAAGCAACCCAATTTCTCTGCTCGTCATAACAGCATCTGTCGCCAGCCTAATGAACTTGGTTTAAGCATTTTCATGAACACCGATGAGCAGGAACTAATGGTGCGCTCGTGCATCGAGAATCATCTTCATATCCCCTCCAAGACCCCGCACAATGCAAACTAACTCTTCTGACTCGATATTCTTTTAATCAGCCCACAATGTGTAACTCAATATCGGTCACCTTCTCATCCGCCAATTTTGTTCATCTAGCCATGGCTCAAATACTGACCTCAACTCCGTACAAGTCGAGTAACCCCCTTCCTTGTTCATCTCCGCCTACCAATTGTTCTCACACGTACATCAAACCTCATTATTTCACACAGCCTTCAGATCTCCATTCTTCCTCCGTGTTTGTTTTTTAACTAATCTTCAATCCAAATCTTCTTAATAATTCACCGGAACTTCAAATCTAGTAAAACCCAACATCAATCGATCATGAGCAATCAATTTCTCCTTTAAACCTTTCCATTGTTTCTCCGTTTCACCGTTATTGCACGCCTCGTGGTCTCGTGTTGTAAGAGAAGAAAAGTAACTACGTTTTTTGAATCGAACTCGACCAAGATGAGGTCTCATACCCTCAAACCGATATCAGCACCCACTTCTTGGATACGGCCACCCGCCCGGCAACCCCTTAACCAGCTGGCTCTATTTAGTACCTCCCAGAGTTGCCCCTTATCCTCTGCATTCCGAGTTCTTTCTTTGCCCATAACTTCTTCATACGAGCCCGAATGACTCGTTCTTTCGCCATTGTCTTCATCTTCTCGTCCTCTACACAATAAAAGTAGAAATCTTGTATTTGAACGAGTTCACCGGGTCTTTGTCCCTTCTTCACTTGTGACTTCACTTTTGTAGCCATTTCCACTTCTTTTTGCTCCAAATGACTCCATTGCACCTAATAACTCAAAAGCACACATAAGATACATAATTTACAAGAAAACTCGCAAAGAAAGCATAAATACTAGATATTAAATACGGTGTATTCTACACCTATCATCATACCACTGGGATCTTCGTTCAAGCCATGGTTCGCTCATGCAATCGAAAATCCCAGAACATTCTATCTTACGACTAAGTTCAATTACTTATTTCATCAAGAACTAAAAAAAAATCACCATCCAAGGCCGATCGAGGAACATGACTGTCCCTCACTAAGCAGGGAACTTAATGTAGATGGTGGATTTTCGACAAAGGCTAAAATCGTAAAACCATAATTGTACACGCTCCTGATCTAGCAATCAGATGAGTATTGAGGCTCATGTTTCTCATTGAAGTATGAAATCTCATGCCACAAGAATCTCTGACTGAGTATATTGTCTCTCAGAGCATACGTGAATATGCAGTCTCTCAACTGAGGCAACGGCATATCTCATAAACGAGGCAATTTCGGTAATTACTTTTATATAGAATCGAACGATTGGACGGCTCCTAGACAACTTGCCTGCTAGTACAGAGCAATAACGTCTTCAGGATGTAACAATGTTTTCCCTGACTATATAAAATACATGTGTATAAAATCATAATGATTGGACGGCTCCTAGACAGCTTGCCTGCTAGTATAGAGCGATAACGTCTTCAGGATGCAACAACGTGTTTTCCCTGACTGTATTATACATAATAAATATGACGCTTCAACTAGATCATATCACCCAATCCTCTACAGCATGCCTGCTAGTATAGAGCCATCAATTAATTATTTCTAATCCTTAAATTCATTAACTGAATATTCGGAAATATTCTACGTTCTTCATAATATTTCGTTACTTCAATTCATGGTTCTTCCCAGCAGAATTCCATGGGTTAGTAATAAATATTCAACGTACGGGCATCTGAGCCGCTATCGAGTAAGCCCCGACCAAAATGGTGTAAGTGTACTCAGCAATAATGCACTAACGAGCACCTGAATGCACGAACGAGCATTTCAAAATACGAAGGAACGATGAACCTATGCAAAATAGGAATAAAAATATTAATAATAATAAAATATTAGCTAAGGCGCTAGGGGACTGGGCCCACCGGCCGTACAGTCACGTCGTGGCCGGTCCCACCCCTAATTCTCTATTTTATTATATTTTTATTATTTTTCCTTGATCTCATGAAAATTCCTTCGTTTCAAGGAAACTCCACAGTTTCATGGTGTTTCCTTCACATCAATGAAATAATAAAAATTAGGAAGGTGTCGCTGACCGAGCTCACTAGCCGCCGGTCATGCCCTAGTCGTGGACGGTCCCACACCTTGCATTCCTTATTATTTTATTATTATTATTTCCATCATCCCATGAAATTCCTTGATTTCATGATATTTCCTTCACATCAAGGAAAATATGTAAAATTAGGAAGACTCATGACCGGCCCTAGCCGGCCGACCATGCCCTAGTCGTGGCCGGTCCCACACGCCCCTTATTTTATTATTATTAATTATTATGGATTTCTTCATCTCATGGAAACTCCTTCACTTTAAGGAAAACTCCTTTATTTCAACAAACTCCTTGATTTCATGGTATTTCCTAAAATCATGAAAATAATATAAAATTAGGAAAATCCATGGGACCGGGATTATTGGTCGGACGGCCATGCCTTGGCCATAGCCGGTCGCACACTTCACGATTTCTTATTTTATTATTATTTCCTTTGTCTCATGAAGTTTTCTCAGTTTGAGCAAAAACCTTGATTTCTTCATATTTTCTCAAATGATTGCTCAAATGCACGCCAGAAAATATCAAAATTCTCAGGACTGAGACACGGACACTATGATGACATGAGAATATTACCTTGACCGACCAAGGTTGGCTCTTTGGCTTGCAAGAAGCCGGTCCCACATATTTTCATCATTTGACCTAATTTGTTCACATTAGATTCAAACTCTTCCAAACAATTTGGAATTTCATAAAACGATCGTCATTCGGTCACGGGTTTCATGACCCCTTGGTCGGTCCCTCATCTCTTCATAATTAGGTTTTATCACCTAAGAGCATTATTATAATAAAGGATTAAACCAGCATTTAATCATCCTTTCACCAACTAGTCTTCAAGAGACTTTGGTATTTGCTCACTCGAGGATCTAGGCGCTACATGGTCGAATCATCATCCCATGTAGTTGGTCCCTCCTTCACTCCGTCGTTGATTTTCAATAAATCATAATTGATCAGCAATTGATCTTAGGTTTCGAATCCAAGGTTCATAAGTTCAGATTCAAACACTAATAATTTTATGTTGATCCCGTAATCAACACTTTAATTATTATACTCGGTTCAGTTGCCAGTATTTTAAATTAATAATTCATCAAACGAGCAACATTTGCTCAGATGAGCAATATTTGCTCAGACTAAGGAATATTGGTTCAACTATCAATATTCAACAATTCATCAAATGAACAATATTTGTTCACCTTAATCATCAACATTTATTCGACAATTATACTCGTCTCACTTGAGACATGTTCAATTCATGAGTCTTAGAACATTTGAAAATAACGTTTGACTCAACAATACAAGGACTCATCGTCCCATAAAGTCAAAGAATCGACTAACTAAATACACATCCGCCTTGTAGACTCCACAATCATGAGACATCAATTGTGTCACATGGGGGATATTAACTAGGGTTTTGGTCTGGCGGTCTACGGCACGTGTTTTCATACACACGATGAGAATGTGAGCAAGTCGTGCAATCAGTTGGAGGAGTTAGAAAAGTAGTGGATGGAAAATCAACCAAGTCTCCGCACGATGAGCAACTGGTTTTAACACGATTTCCACTCCCCCTCTTTGACTCAAAGAATCGTCACACTTCATGGGATCAAGGTGTTTACAATTCTAGTAATATAAATAAGTATCTGAATCATGATTGAAAAACAAGAGACAATCTTACGTCAAACAGACAACAAGAGATTAACAACTCAACGTCTGAGCAATTACTCTCAACAGAGCAAATTCAATCAATCAGAGCTTATCTTATTTCTTCACGCAGAATACACAACACGCCTACAATCTTCGATCACCATTGATCTCCACTTTTCTCAGCTTCCCTCCTACAGATCGACCCATCCTATCTTGTGACCGAATTGACTGTGGAACGGCCATTGTCTTGGTTTAGTCCGGAGTCCTACAGATTGATATCTCGAATTCAAAGCACTCCCTCTTTGCAGTGCATCTGTGTTAGGTTTGACAGTTCGCTCGGTTCAAGGAGTTTCCTCCGCACGGTCATCTCCTCCATTCCGTAAAAACCAGCAACTCGTTTTGCCCCATCTACACTTTTATACCAACATTAATAAATTATTTCACCACGATTCTCCAATCGGTTCGTGAACTGTTCCCAACTGAACTTGTGGTTTGCGAACTGGTTCGCCAACCTTCCTTTATTTTTGAAACTCCGATATCTATGGTTTGTGAACTAGTTCGTCAACCTACCCTGAACAGGAATATCAGATTTGTGTACTTGTACACCTAGCGAAGTAGCTATATATCGACTTTCAGATTTGTGTGATACGCATACTCATATGCACATCATGGGAAAATATGTTTGTTTCGTGATCCTGATAGGTATGCATATTCCTATGCAAACCATTTTGGAAATGTGGTAAGGGAACCGGGTTAAAGTATTTAAACCGGCATGCAAGCCAATATAGTTCTATGTTCTAGAACCAGTTTAGTACCCAAAACGGTACGTAAACTGAAAATATTTGTGAACTCCGGAACCGGTAAAAGTCTTAAGTTTGCAAACCGGTACGTGAACTGAAAAAGTTTTGTCAACCCTAGAACTTTGAGTTGCACCTAAAAAAGTTTTGTCAACTCCGGAACTCGTTTATGCTTATAAGTTTGCAAAACGGTCTGCGTACTGTGACTCAGCCGACTCACGAACAACTCAAGTAATTGTACCTTGTACATTTACCAACTACGTTGATTATGATTTAATTGCGATTAAATTATTTCTATAAGATAATTTGATCAATTATCAAATTAACACTAGACTCATTTGATCACATGATTGTAACTCAAGATTAATGTCTTAGTGAACATACAAATGAGTGTTAAGCTTTTAAAGTTCAAATTGGCTAGTTTCGGCTAACCATGTTGGACATAGTCTTTATACCCTAGGTTCGATTAAGGCTTACCTAACCAGGAAGCAGTGTATATCTTGTTTATTTGAATAAGATTCAAAGCTTTCATGTAACATTGAATATTGTTTGCTTGGTTCCAAAGCTATCTTAGCTTAAACCTAAAGCAACCTAGGCTTTGAAGTCTATATAAGGGGAAATCTTGGCAACTGGGATCTTTGAATCTTGACACTACTTTTTGGTGTGTCCTAGAGTAAATCCTCTCCAGATACACCTTTAGGTTTAGCGACAATAAAGATTTCGTTGGGATTCGTGAAGCCAAGTCTAGTTATCTTGATAACTCGAGTATCCTGATCTTGATTGTTTGTAGAAATTTCTCCAACGATCAAGATAGATAGTAATCATCAAAGTTCTCTTCGTCTTAGACTTTGTTGATTCCGAAAGTTTTATACTTGTGAAGTGAATAATAATCTAGGATGCACTTTGGGTTGCATAAGTCCCGGATTTTGAGGATAGCCAGGACTTCATCAAGTTGCTATCGATTTCCATCACCTGGATCTTTCGTTTCATCTGATCATCCGTTTAGATCGTAAATCAGGAAATAAATTATAGGCTTAATTTTTGGGAGGCAGATTTGGTTTAAAGTGTTCAATTGAGTTGAAGCAACTCTTAGTTGGTGGGACTCCTTCTAAGGATATCAATTGCGCGAAGTCTTGCTGGGATTCAAGAGGCGTAAGGAGCGCGACTGTACCTGAATCAGTGGGAGACTGAGCTCGATCTCAACTACATTCCAAACCGAAGTTAATTGGCAGCAGGCTAGTGTCTCTAGCGGCTTAGTACAGTTAGGTGTTCAATATGTACTAGGTCCCGGGGTTTTTATGTATTTGCGGTTTCCTCGTTAACAAATGTTGTCTGTGTTATTTCTTTTTCCGCATTATATTGTTTATCTTTATAATTGAAATATCACAGGTTTTGCGTTGATCTATCAAAGTAGATACTTTAGACCTAGTTTGTTGGATAATACTCGATTGATCCTTGGATATTTTTCTTTGGTACCGTCAGAGAACTCTTTTTGTAGTTAGGTTCACGGATTCAGTTCTGAAAACGTTCTAAAAACAAGAGAGAAAGAGAGAGATAAACTCTATACGCTTTCCTTGATTGAGTTTTAACTCTCGGAGTTGTGTTGAGTTTGTCCATACATATTTCCAATGAAAAAGTTGGTGGTGTATTTGGTACCCTTAGTGTTTTCAGCCATGGCTCATCCCCTTAGGGACCCGTCAGTTAAACAGATTTACATTACTCTAAAAAGAACTAATGACCGTATCTAGCTCGACGGTATGAACTGCCACCATAGACAGTAACCATCATTTCTCTGAAGATATGAATTACCTTGAATGGTAATAATCATAGTGGGAGTTAGATGATATGAGTTACCCCGAATGGTAACAATCATCTTTATCGTACATGTTGATCAGATAGATGATATGAATTACCTAGGATTGTAATAATCATCTCTTGTCTCACTAGGTAGTATGAGATGCCAATGGATTGATTGCAATTACCTCTTACTACCAAGGTTAATCATCTCCGAATGGATGGTATGAACTACAACGCAGCAACCAACCCTTTTCAGACGATATGAATAACCTCGTGCAGTTGTGTTGAACCGCAAAGCGACTGCCTACGTACCCTCTCCGTTGCTCGAAGGGATCAATCACGACCGTAGTTCGTCATTATATCTAGATAGTATGAATTGCTCATCATCAAGTCTGGCAGAGACTTCATTTTAATTGTAAGTACAAGCAAATAAAAACTAAACACATTTTCATTTTATGTAATAAAGAGATAATTGAAGGAAAAAGACTCCTACCAGCTATAGCCCTATGAAAGTCAGCTAATCCACACTAGATGGTTTACAATTAAGTGTGATCTCTCATTGTTAGCTAGATTTAGGAATGCACAAAAATAAGTAAAATCTCATTCACCACAACACAAGTGGACGCTATCTTTGTGCCATAGCCATGTAATATATTAAAGTGAGCATGAGTAAAATTTACTGGGACAGTTGGTGAGACGGTTTATGAGCCGTAAAGCTAGTTCACGGGTCTGGGAGCTACGGTTCATGAACCGGTTTCTCCAACCCTTACTCGGCTCGAGAACTCAGATAGACACAGTTTGCGAACTGCGTTCGCCAAACTTAAGCCTTTTATACCAACAGTGAAAAATCAGTTCACCACAGTTTTCCAATCGGTTCGTGAACTGTTCCCAACTGAACTTGAGGTTTGCGAACTGGTTCGCCAACCTTCATGTATTTCTGAAACTCCGATATCTATGGTTTGTGAACTGGTTCGTCAACCTACCCTGAAAAGGAATATCAGGAAGTTCATGAAACTCTTTCTCATGATGTTTGAAATATTCCCAAATGATAAAATCAATTGTATGGGCTATTTTAAATTAATCCACAAATCATTTCTCAAACAATAAATTGTTTGAACTAATATTGTTAAGGACCTTTGAACATCTATGCTAGAATCATATTTCGAGATTTTTAACAAGACAAGCTTGACTCAAAAATTTCTTCTTTGTAAATCTACTAGAAGTCGTACGACATAGTCTCAATAGATGGATTGGTAAGATGGTGAGTAAAATAGAATTGTTCAGACTTCACATACCTGATACAGAAGTTCTTCAAATGTCTTTGTCGATCTTCAGTCTTCGAGGGTGATGTCTGATACCCAACTACTCAATTCTAACCTAGTCTAGACTTGACTTAGTAGACTAACATCAAGAAATAGTGATCATCTAACATTGAAAACAAGCTTGAAATAACAAAACTTATGGGTTCAGCCGAGCATTGCTGTAACAGCCGTATAAAAAGTTATGACTTAGGGTCTTGGAGAGTGCATATACTTATAACTGTCCCAAACAGACCCTTTTGGTTTAAAGGAGTTTGATCCATATTGTTAGCATCAGTGTAAAACATATAGTTCAGAATGTGGTTTTCTGGAGATGGTGAAGCATGTGTTCAGAATTGAACCAGTTCATGAAGTTGTTATAATTTAGAAAAACTTTATGATTATTCCCATAACGATTTTGTCAGATCAACGTACTTATAGAGAAACTTATGAACAAGTATGTTATGGTGTATGTTAGAGCACTGCTCGGTCGAACTCGCAAGCGTTGCTATCTCAAGCTTGTCTGTTAATGTTAGTGATCAAAACTATGAGTCTTGATTTCTAGTCTACTTATAGTAATGTTTTGAGTAGATAGATTGTGTAGTTGAGCATTAGACTTCCACGACATTCATCAATTGAAGACGAAGAACTACTAAGGAGAGCTTGTGGAGCTTTATTAACAAAAGGTATGTGGAGACTAAAACTCATCTATCACTTGGAAAGTCTATTTCCACTCTATCTCCTATGTTGAGACAAAAGTCATATTATTATATAGTTGTCGATTATATACATTTGAGATTTCAAGTTGAGATTAACTCGCTTACATATTTCTCGAAATATGTGTTAGTAAGCTTTCGCTTCAACCAGGTTCATCTTATATACTTGACGAAAGTCAAAAGATGATCATGTGAAAATCGCCGAGTAACATCTTACATGGTTTGTGTAATACAATCATTTGGTGTAGACTTGGAATGTTTCGTTATGATTATTTCAATATCTTGAAAATTGCTTTGATACTAATAGTGTGTGAAAAAGACTATTGTCATCCTCTAAGAAAGTTTCAATGATTGATATAGAGTTTAGAACAATTAACCAATATTAACATGTTATGCACTTTGCATATATGTAATCCATGTCCGGGAACCATAGTGTGCATACCCGTATGCGTACATGTTGGTTTGTGAAATCCGAGTACCTAAGTACATGCACCCGTACGCATACTTGCGTAAGGTTTAGGTCCGAAAAATTCTACTGGGATTGGAGGTGTGCGTACCTGTTAGAATACTGGCGAAAACCAATCTTGGTCTAGCTACTTAAGTATGCGTACACGTTTGCATACTTGAGTGGTTAAAAATCTAAAATTGGTTTGTTCATGAACTAATACGTTTATATATTAAGGAATGCATTCTTTGCAAATCGTGGCTATAATGTTCATGAATTGATTCGAGTGAATCAAACCAATTTTGCTTCAATTGTGTTCTTGTATACTTCTATGAGAATATAACAATTGAACAACTCTTTAACTAGTTTCATTTGAGTCATTTGAACTAGTTATGGTTAAGATGAATAAGGTTGATATGAGAGTGTTCATATAGCTAACCTTAGTTAACTACGGTTCAGCCAACATGGTGTTCACGTTTAGGTACGGTTACATAAACCTAAATGAAGGTACATTTCATTTGTGTATAACAAGCTAAGTTCGATCTAACGGTTTGAAAGATATTAGCTTGATTCTAATAAGGTTTTCATCTAACGGTGAATATTGAATGCTTTGTTACCAAGGTAACTTAGATTGCAAACCCTGGTTTGAAAACTATATAAAGGAGAACTCTAGCAACTGGGAAACCTAATCCCCACACCTTCTGTGTGATACTAGTTATATAAGCTAGAGTCGATTCTCCTTTAACCTTAGGTTTTTCACGAGACCTTGTAGGTTAACGAATTAAAGACTTCATTGGGATTGTGAAGCCAGACCCAACTTTTTTCTCTGTAGTTGCGTGATCTGATCTTGCATCTTCTATCGTGTTTGAGTATTATCTTCTTTAAGATTGACTCGAGATTTATTCTCCGATAGGCAAGATAAAAAGTAGTCACAAACATCTTCGTCTCATCGTTTGTGATTACACAATATCTTGTTTCGCTACCAAACGATTAAGATTATTGTGAGGTGATTGATATTTCTAGGTTGTTCTTCGGGAATATAAGTCTGGTATATCAATTGGTTCCTGTTCACCATGATTTATCAAAAGACGGAACAAAACTCGTAGGTATTTCTGTGGGAGACAGATTTATCTATTCCAATAGACTTTTCTGTGTGAGACGGATTTGTTTATCAAGTCTTTGACTTTGGGTCGTAGCAACTCTTGGTTGTGGGTGAGATCAGCTAAGGGAATCAAGTGCGTAGTATCCTGCTGGGATCAGAGACGTAAGGAGCGCAACGGTACCTTGAATCAGTGTGAGATTGATTGGGTTCAACTACAGTCCAGTCTGAAGTTCATTGGTAGTAGGCTAGTGTCTGTAGCGGCTTAATACAGTGTGGTGTTCAAATCTGGACTAGGTCCCGGGGTTTTTCTGCATTTGCGGTTTCCTCGTTAACAAAACTTCTGGTGTCTGTGTTATTTCTTTTCCGCATTATATTGTATTATATAATAGAAATATCACAGGTTGTGCGTTAAGATCAATCAATTAGATAATTCAACCTTTGGTTGTTGATATAAATTGATAATCCAACCTCAGATTTCTACGGACTTACGAAGTATCTCACAAATTACGTACATACAGATGTCTTCCAAAGTTTCTGATCATGCCTAAAATCTTGGTTTTTCCTCAAAGGATAACTCCTTACCATGTTCTTCCGAACCCCGGGCAAAAGACAAGAAATTTGACATCGTGTCAGAATCATAAATGGAACTCACCAGATCATTAAAAAAAATCTGTTGATATCATTGCCTTTCAATATTCTAAAATCAAGACTCTTGAGGAAAAGAATGATAAGCTCATTCTTGAATTCGAGAAATCCCTTGAAAGAGAACGTGAACTATATTGCTTTATTGAATCTCTCTCTAACAATATCGAAAAATTGGTTCAAGAAACTACTCTACAGCGCGAAAAGATTAGTATGCTTGAAGATACTGTAAGAGAGAACGCATTTAGAGAAGAATGTTTAATCGAGGCTCATTCATCAGAAATAAACAGTCATCATGTTGAGAAAGAGAAACTTGTTGCATCTCTTCGATGTGACCAAGATCAAATGTAACACCTTGAAAAAGGAAAACTCTGTTTTGATGAGTAAGTCATCCTCTGCACGTTCTTCTGATACTCACAAGGCTTTGCCCAGCGTGAAGAAAATTTTCGCCAAGGAATTACCCACTGTGAATCACTTGCAAAATTCGCATGTGCCAGAAAAGGTTATGAGTCAAGGAAATCATGTATCTAATCCACGATGTTGTTCCTTTTGTGGGAAGAAGAATCACTATGCTCTTTATATTTTTGCTAGAAAGAAACAAATCTCAGATCTTCATTATTTGCTCCTTTCTACTGTCAATGGAGTAAATCGTCTGACGAAATCTACAGTGAATTTCTTTCCTACAGAAAACCAGAATTCTTATAAGAATGATATCTCTTCAAGAAATCATCACAGGGTGCAGGTTCCTCTCAATGGTATAAAATCTTGTCCCACGAATGAACACATTCCCTGTGCTTATAAGAACAAGTATGACAAGTCTAAATCGAGAAGATGGAAATCCTTCAACTCTTCTCCTCTGGAACCAATCTTTAGAGGTCCTAGACTTAGTCCTCAGAAAAATCCTTCGGATGGACTCTTAAAAGGGTTTATGACAAATTCCTCTAGGATAAGTTATAATCAATGGAAAAAGGGAAATACTCAATACAAACGCACAAAAGACTTGTACAACCCATCTCCCATAAACCCCAGTGAGAATACTTTTCACTTCTTTACCTAATTCTAGGTAACTTCATCCTTGTATCTATCTTGAGAGTTGCAAGGATGATGATATGGGAGTCTCAAGAATAGTTGCACGTTTTTATGCGTCTTTATGTTAATTCGATCTTTCTGATCGTATCTCGTGCTCTAATTTGAAGATAAATTTTCTAAATTATTGAGCCAAGTTAACAAGTTGTGGATGGGGAAAACGATTTGCTGTTTTTTTGGGAAAGTGAATAGTCGAGCGTGCGGACGAGACTCCTCGACCGAGCAAACTGCTGAACCTCACACAGATGCACTGCAAAGAGAGTGCTTAGATTCGAGAGATCAATCTGTAGGACTCCGGCCTAAACCAATTCAATGGCCGTTCCAGATTCAATTCGGTCACAAAGAAGGAGATGGGTTGATCTGTATGAGGGAAGCTGAGAATTGTGTAGGATCAATGATGATCAAAGATTGTGGATGTGTTGAAGGTTTCTGCAAATTGATGAACTGTTGAGTTCGAATAATTTCTGGGCATTTGATGGAATTTCTGAGAGTGATTACTCCAAAAATTGTTGTTGTTGAATCGTGGATCCAGAGACTTATTTATATTGTCAGAATAGCGAACACATTGATCCCAGTAAGTGTGACGGTTTCATGAGTGGAAGAGTGGGAAAGTGGGAGATCGTGGTAAAACTAATTCTGTGTCGTATGGAGACTTGGTTGATCGTCCACCCACTACTTTGCTAACTCCTTCAACCGTTGCACGAATTACTCACATTTCTCATCGTGGATGAATCCACGTGCCGTAGGCCGCCAGACCAAAACCCTAATTGATATCCCCCATGTGACGTGATTGAAATCTCACAAATCGTGGAGTCTGCATGACAGACGTGTATTTCATTATTCAGTTGTTGACTGTTTAGATAGTGAATCTAAGTTTTGTTGAATCGAGCATGAGTGATTGAATGCTCAATAGAACATGTTAGACATTGCTCGAATATTGTAAATTCGAGCAACTGAGCAAGTATTGCTCGACGAATTGTTGGATATTGATAGTTGGATCAATATTCGAGCAATTGAGCAAGTATTGCTCAATTCAACGAATTACTGAATATTGATAGTTGAATCAATGTTCGAGCAATTGTGCAAGTATTGCTCAATTCGAAGAATTATTTATTGGTGACGTGACCCAATAAAATATTAATTAAAATATTGGGAGTTTACCAAATATTATATAATTAATCCGCGTGGTGTTTGCTAGATCAACATAAATTTATTTATTGTTTGAACTTGCTCAGAATGATGATTTGTTGAGCGTTTGTTCGAAACCCTAATTTTTGATCAATTGTTCATTAATTGATGAATTGCTGAAAATAGGTCACTGAGTGAGAGAGGGACCGACCACATGGAATTATGGACGTCCATGTGATGCCCCAGTGGCCAACTGGGCGTGCACCAGAGTCCTTTGTTGATTGGTTAGTGAAAGAATGATGATTAAATGCCGGTTTCATCATTTATTTAAAATAGTGCTCGTCTGAGCATTAGGTAATAAAACCTAATTTATGGAGAAGTAAGGGACCGACCAAGAGGGTATGAAACCAGCCCTTGGTGGTCGTGGGACCAGCTGATGGTCGTTTGAGCAAATTCCAAGTTGGTTGGAAAGAGTCTGGACCAAATATGAGCAATTGCGCAAATTAGGTAAAAATTGTGAAAACGTGTGGGACCGGCTCATTGCAAGCCTTAGAGCCGCCCTTGGTCAGTCAAGGTAGCATGCCCATGTCACCATAATGTACGTGTCTCAGTCCTGAGAGCTTCGGTATTTTCTGATGTGCGTTTGAGCAATATCTTGAATTTTTAAGAGTTTGGTCTTTGATCGAAATCTCGATTTTGCTCGAATGAGCAAGTAGAACTTTTGCTCGTTTGATCAAAATTTGGAAAATATTAAAATAATGATATTTTAATATTTGGCGTGAGTAGCCTAGTCGGTCATGTGAACATTTGACCTTTTGGTCTTTTCATGGTTTGAGCAATATTTGAGAAAATATGAAGAAACCATGATTTTTACTGAAACATGGAAGTTTCATGAGATGAGAGAAATAACAATTTATGAAAGATTAGGGATTGCAAGGTGTGGGACCGGCCACGGCTAGGGTATGGCCGGCTGGCTAAGTTGCCCGGTCCCGTGACACCTTTCCCTATTTTATATTATTATTTCTCATGAAACCATGAAAATATGGAGAAACCGTGAGTTTTGCTCAAACAAGGAAAGTTGCTGGAATGGAGGAGTTTTCATGAGTTCATGAAAATAACAAAATAAATAAGGTAAAAGGGCGTGGGGGACCGGCCACGGCGGCATGACCGGCCGGCCGGTGGGCCCGGTCCCATAAGCGCCACTTTATTATTTTAATAATATTATCTCTCTCCTATTCCGTGTAGGATTCCTCATTTTCCATATTTTTGAATGCTCGTTCATGCATCATTGTCGAGTACACTTGCACCATTTTATGAGACTTACTCGGTAGTAGATGCGGATAGGATGTTGAGTACTTATTACTAATTTATGAAATTGTGGAGAATGATTCATGAAACCGAGTAATAAATGTGAGTAGTTATTTATTATCAATCCATGGAATCAACAAAGGATTCGACCATGGATTTAGAATAATAAAGTAAGTGATCATTTATTATCAATCCATATAATCAGTCGTGATTCGACTATGGATCCATAATAATAAAATGATAATTTACCTTACCATATCATGGAATCGTAGATTTGACCATAAAATCGGAGTAATGAAATGAATGGTGATATTACCATTCCATGGGATCGTAGTGATTCGACCATAAAATCAGAGTAATATCCATTACCATTTCATGAGATCAGGCCATGGATTCGATCATGAGATCGGAGTAATGAGATGAATGATGATATTACCATTCCATGAGATCACCGTGATTCGATCATGAAATCGGAGTAATAAAATAAGTGGTGATATTACCATTTCATGAGACCAGACCGTGGGTTCGATCATGAAATCGAGTAATATCTATTAACATTTCATGAGATCATCCGTGGATTCGATCATGAAATCGGAGTAATACATTTATCTATTACCATTTCGATCATGAAATAGGAGTAATGAGATAAGATAATGCATAGTCGTGAACCAACCGAATGTTGCCGATGCCCCGAAGGCGTTTTCCCCCTCAACATTTAATGTATGGAGAGCGCCCGAGTCTATACACGATCTCTCTACATAGTAAGGGACCGACCAAGAGGGTATGAAACCAGCCCTTGGTGGTCGTGGGACCAGTGATGGTCGTTTGAGCAAATTCCAAGTTGGTTGAAAGAGTGGACCAAATATGAGCAATTGCGCAAATTAGGTAAAAATTGTGAAAACGTGTGGGACCGGCTCATTGCAAGCCTTAGAGCCGCCCTTGGTCAGTCAAGGTAGCATGCCCATGTCACCATAATGTACGTGTCTCGCCCCGAGAGCCGGTGGTATTTTTCGATGTGCGTTTGAGCAATATCTTGAATTTTCGTAAGAGTTTGGTCTTTGATGAAATCCTCGATTTTGCTCGAATGAGCAAGTAGAACTTTTGCTCGTTTGATCAAAATTTGGAAAATATAAAAATAATGATATTTTAATATTTGGCGTGAGTAGCCTAGTCGGTCATGTGAACATTTGACCTTTTGGTCTTTTCATGGTTTGAGCAATATTTGAGAAAATATGAAGAAACCATGATTTTTCTCAAACATGGAAGTTTCATGAGATGAGAGAAATAACAATTTATGAAAGATTGGGATTGCAAGGTGTGGGACCGGCCACGGCTAGGTATGGCCGGGTTGGCTAAGTTGCCTTGGCCCCGTGACACCTTTCCCTATTTTATATTATTATTTCTCATGAAACCATGAAAATATGGAGAAACCGTGAGTTTTGCTCAAACAAGGAAAGTTCTTGGAATGGGAGGAGTTTTCATGAGTTCATGAAAATAACAAAATAAATAAGGTAAAAGGGCGTGGGGACCGGCCACGGCGGCATGACGGCCGGCCACGTGGGCCCTGGCCCCATAAGCGCCACTTTATTATTTTAATAATATTATCTCTCTCCTATTCCGTGTAGGATTCCTCATTTGTCCATATTTTTGAATGCTCGTTCATGCATCATTGTCGAGTACACTTGCACCATTTTATGAGGCTTACTCAGTGGTAGTCCAGATGCCCGGATGTTGAGTACTTATTACTAATTTATGAAATTCAGTGGAGAATGATTCATGAAACTGAGTAATAAATGTGAGTAGTTATTTATTATCAATCCATGGAATCAACAGTGGATTCGACCATGGATTCAGAATAATAAAGTAAGTGATCATTTATTATCAATCCATAGAATCAGTCGTGATTCGACTATGGATCCATAATAATAAAATGATAATTTACCTTACCATATCATGGAATCGTAGATTTGACCATAAAATCGGAGTAATGAAATGAATGGTGATATTACCATTCCATGGGATCGTAGTGATTCGACCATAAAATCAGAGTAATATCCATTACCATTTCATGAGATCAGGCCATGGATTCGATCATGAGATCGGAGTAATGAGATGAATGATGATATTACCATTCCATGAGATCAGCCGTGGATTCGATCATGAAATCGGAGTAATAAAATAAGTGGTGATATTACCATTTCATGAGACCAGCCGTGGGTTCGATCATGAAATCAGAGTAATATCTATTAACATTTCATGAGATCATCCGTGGATTCGATCATGAAATCGGAGTAATACATTTATCTATTACCATTTCGATCATGAAATAGGAGTAATGAGATAAGATAATGCATAGTCAGTGAACCAGCGAATGTTGCCGATGCCCTGAAGGCGTTTTCCCCCTCAACATTTAATGTATGGAGAGCCGCCCGAGTCTATACACGATCTCTACATAGTCGTGGGAACAAGTGAGTGTCACCGACGCCCCGAAGGCGTTGTTGCTCTCAATCTTACGGAGAACCGCCCAATGTTCTTCTATGTAGAGGCGGGTCTCTCTATGTAGTCAGGGTACAAGTGAGTGTCACTGACGTCCTGAAGGCGTTGTTGCTCTCAATCTTACAGAGAACCACCCAATTATGTTATTCTACATAGAGGCTATGATGAAATGCCGGTGTCGAACGCTCCGGGAGGCCTTTCGAGTGACATAAGCATCATACTCGTAAAACATGAATCGTCACATGCATTCCTGAAGCCGTGTCAGAAACATGCAGTATCATGATTTCACGGTTTTGACCTTTGTTGAAAATCCACCATCAACATTAAGTCCCCTGCTTAGTGAGGGACAATCATGTTCCGCAGTAAGCACTAGATGGTGATTTTCAATGACGAGAGATCGGTGGTTGAACTCTGGCCTACAAAGGTGTTCTCAGAATCCCCGATTTGCTCCAATGTTGTCATGTAAGAGCAAATGTTCGGGTGGAGACTCTGATAATGTGATAGAGTGTCATCCCGTGAGTACGGAGAGATGAAGCACTGCTGATTTGGGTGCCTAGAGGCTCAGTTTTGGTCGGTTTAGGATTTACGGGCCCGAGCCCAAAAAAGAAATCCTTGTTTTAGGAACAGACGTTTGCTCGTTCGTTAGTTTAAAAAACAAACAAAATAGACCTGAGTCTAATGATAAAAATTTTGTCTATGCGCTTTCACGGAAGCCAATTTTTTTTTTTTTTTAAGTATGTGTGATTTCACAAAAAAAGGGAATAAACTCTCGTTTCAAAGGTGGATGCTCGTACGAGAGAAAAGTTTTTTTTTTTTGAATAGACGTGCGTCTGTCAATAATAAAAAATTTGTCTCTGAGCTTTCATGCAAATTTTTATTTTTGATATGTGAGCCTTCATAAATTTTTGAAAATACACCCTCGTTTCAAAGACGGATGCTCGCAAGAAGGAGCAAAAATATATACACGTATTTTCAAAGTTACGTGAGTTTCACGTTAAAATATATATTTGTAAAATCAATGTTTTGATTTTGAACAAATGTTGAAAGTAGACAATTATTCATCGTGAAATAATGTCTGTATGTGAGTTTTCACAATTGTAGAATGGACGTATGTCCAATTTTTTGAAAAAACCAGTGAATGTTCACACAGTAAAAAAATTATGTGGGTTGTTCACGATTTTATGAAAATCAAGTCATGATTTTGAATAATGAATTCTGCTCGTCTCTGTAGGTTTTAAAGGAACGAGCAAGTTTTCGAAAATCTGACATTATAATCACTACAGCTAGTGAAATTGTAAACAGGTAGGAGTCTGAGAGTTACCATTTTGTAGAGGCTGATGTGAGCATCTTCATTCCATGATTCATTGTTTTGTTGAATCCTGCACTTTGTATGAACGATGCGCTGAAGTAAAAATGTTATGCATCTGCCACAGCCACTTCGCAAGAATGACTGACTCCCAAGATAACACTTCCATAGATGATGTTTCCAAAGATGACATCTGTATGCAACTTCAAGAAATGGTATTTCCGGGACCTCTGAGTGATGGTGAGAGATCCTTCATACTTGGTATCAGTAATGCACGGGAAGTCTCCGATGGATGAATATGACATCGATAGAGCAGCTCGATAAATGGGTCCGAACACTGCAAAGTCCTCGGCTGTCTCTTCGGTGAGTTGTTAGCGCTCCTTATATCATGACTTTTTCTTGTCCGTGCAATTAGGATCATGAAACCAATGTTTGTTACTTCGTTTCAGAACTTTGCCCCATCGAGCCTTGACGGTCTTCAATTCATTGATGCTGAACAAACAATATCTGAATCGAGCGTCGAAGAAGAAGTCGATGTGAGTACCTCTTCGTATAATCGTTCATAGAACTCTTTGAATGAAATATCACTAATTGTTGTTGATGCATCCAAGAGGATATTTCCACAGAACCAGGGAGTACTGATGATGCTCGTTTATTTTCGGAGGATGGTGAAGAAGAAAACCCTGGATTTCGAAACCGGATGAAAGCAATGATGTTTCCAACGGTGATGTCGGCAATTCCGGTACTTTGAGCACTTTAGGGACCACTCTAGTAAGTACCCATCATATATTTTCTTCGTACAAGTATGAAATTGCTGATTTGTGAATGAATGAACGAAGACCCATATGAATGAATGAAACTTTTGCCGAAATAGGTCACCAGAAAATTCAGAACTCAGCTTTTTAGCAAAAACGCCATAAAATCTTCGTCCGACGTCGGATTTTCGTGATCTACCCATGTATCCTCATGCCCAGGAAATTTCCAAGCTTTATTTAAGAAGATTTTTGAGTTTTTAGCACGTGTAGGGGTCGAAATCAGTGAAACAGTAAACTTCCAGGAGACCTTCAGAAAATTTTCAGTTGGCATGTAGTTGAATGTTTTAGCCAAATCTTCTTGCTCGTTCATCCAATTGTTATGAAATTTTGATATGTTGTAGAGAAAATTCATACGAAGATAATGTTATATGAATCAACCTTAGATTATTCACCAATTGCTCCAAGTTCATCATCTCATACAGGGTAGTGTAGAACCTCTTCGACGAGCTTGTTTAAAAACGTGTTTTCATGACTTTCCCGCTATTTGCCCATGTTGTGAATACGTAATGATAAACTTTGATAATGTTATATCACTTATACCTTGAATTCACGATTGTTTTTGATTTCCTTGCTTGGATTGCTCTAATCACATGTAATCTTCATAATTGGTGTAAATTGCCGAAGTTGGGAATAATAGAGCCAATGGTGATGATTCGAGCAATATGGTGAATCAAAATAATGATGTAATGACCATGGTTGTATGTCCCAGTTGTAGCATTCGTTTTATGATGAATGATTAGCATAGGAAAGTTTGGTTCCTTGGGATCGTCATGACCAGTGGACCGTCAGTCCTCAGTATTTTGTTAAATCTCTCCCTTTCGTTTTCCCTTCTTCTGGCGAGACCTAGATAGAGGACCCAAGTAGATAAAATAATGTAAAGACCTAGGTGGTCGAAGTTGGAGGTACCTTGATGAATGACTTAGTGGGAAGACCTGGTGGACACCGATCGACTGTGGAGGTTATGAATCCCGTCTAAGAATTGTTGCTTGCATGTTGTATGCTCTTGAAGTCAGCAGGAACCTCATACGATGTCGGAATTCCGATGCTTGACCCCAACTTTTGAAGTTAAGAGACCGAGTTATCATATGAGAAAAGAATCCTTAAGTTTGGAGATATCTAGGGAA
Source organism: Papaver armeniacum (assembly GCA_023531295.1). Taxonomy (NCBI): domain Eukaryota; kingdom Viridiplantae; phylum Streptophyta; class Magnoliopsida; order Ranunculales; family Papaveraceae; genus Papaver; species Papaver armeniacum. Next base: position 28,285 of record JAJJWW010004553.1, read on the forward strand.
GTCAATAACGCTTGCACATTCATAACTTGTAATCCCGTGCAAATTTTCAGATTCCATAAACCTGAATGTTGAAGCCATATCTTTCTGCTCGTATGTCCGATTGATGTGCCCTTTTGGTATGTTGTAGCAGAGACGTAGACGAACATATTTTGTTGAGGAAGAATTGTCCCATTCCTCACCCATTGGTATGTTTTTGTAAACCCATGGTCTGAAGTGTGTTGTCCCTCATTTGTAGAAATGATTAGAACATTTTGTAGAAGATTTTGGATTTTTCCTTGATCGTGCAAGCATTGGGTAGACTTTCATGTGAACATGTTTTCATGTCTACACATCTTGATATGAATCATTAGGGCTTGAAGAAATACGATATATCGAGTAACGCTTCAGAGAATAGACAGTTGATGAAGCCGGATGTTGCGCCCGAGACTGTTGTTGATGCTGAGATCACGATTGAATTCTCTTAATAAATTCTTTTTGATGCTGAGACCATGAATGGAGCTCCTCTACATATCCTTGTTGATGCCGATACTATGGTTGGAGTTGCTCCAGAGACCAAAAAGGCTAGAACCATGATTATCGATATAGTCTTTGCTCCTCCATCCAGTGAGCCTTTACATTCACGAACTAGTTGATGGGTTGAGCATTCTTAAGATGAAGGTGTACTGAGGGTTCAACCCAAATTCTCCTGAACATTATGACTTTACTGGGAAGCGGTTTTGTCAGGGAATTGATATTGTTGCGGCAAATAGCAGCAGCAGTCTTCATTCTGAATGTGATCGATGAAGAGAGGAAGTTCCTCAGTCGTGCAAGGGTTTGTAATGTAGAGAGGTCCCGTTGATGAAGCTTCATGGAATCACATCAGGTTGCAATAAATAGATTTGAATCGATCTTTCCAATAAGATGAAGTCCCCAGTGTATGTTTAAGGAGTTTGTGTCATCCATGGATGAATGATGTTGAATCAGTATGTGCTGAAGCCAGACGCACCATTATCGAAGGTGTACTCTTTGATTGGGAGTACAATTTGAAGGCTTCTTAGATGCTTGAGCGTTGAAGCGTCATATCCCATAAGCATCGAATGTCTTAAGTTTGATCATCTCGGCCCGAGTATCCTCTCGTTGATTGGCATCTCTTTCGTTGCGGCGGTGGGATTCAACACTTGTGCGAGACATCGAGCTTTCGATTTTGTGGGACACATGGACAGTCCTACAAGGCTATGGAGAAATGCCCAAAGTGTTCTTTGCCATGCTTGGACATTATCTCGTAATGAATGTCTCAATGCTCGATTCGGAGAAACGTCAGATTCAACCTCTTGGTAAAATACTAATGCGGTGAAGCTAACATTCATAAAGTCTTGCAGAGTTGCTAGTAGAATTGAGTCCCCATGCTAGGATAGCATGTGAGGAAATAAATGACACAGATATGAAAGGAATGAGACTTGCCTGAGTGTGGAACCTCTTGATGAATGTCTATGCATCTTTTGCAGGTTCTTGCTTCAACCTCGTCAAAGTTCGAAATTCCCCAAGTGCTCTGATGATGGAATGTCCGCCAGATCTTCTGGATCAGAACTTTCTTCGTTTGAGAGATGTGCAACCAAAGGCGCTTTGTCAGTAGCTATATTTTCAGCGTGGATCCACGCTCATCTGAAGAACATGTCATATCCTAGATCTTCCTGATTGTGCGAAACTTGATTTCCGTCCAGGTTGAATGATAGGTGTAATAAACACCTTGATATTTATTTATTGTTTATGCTTTCTTTGCGATTTTTTCTTGTAAATTATGTATCTTATGTTTGCTTTTGAATGTTTAGGTACTTTGGAGTTATTATGAGCAAAAAAAGGAGAAAACGTCATTTTGGAGCGTAAAGCACAAAGATCAATTCACAAGTGAGTGATACTTGGCGCAAAGCAAGGAAGTGAATAGGCAAATCGGTTCCGCGAACCGACAAGCCAACTATCACTTTGGTGGCTCTTATCTTAATTGGGGTACCTTATACGAGTGGGGTGTTTTAATCGAGAACTATTCCTACACAACCCTAGATTTCGTAGAAGATGTATTTTCTCTTTTATCATTTGTTTCATCCGAAATGAATTTGAGAGAGAAAAAAAGAGGCGCTGTCAATGGAGGAAACGAGAGAATTGCAAGTTTCAGTTGTTGTTTATGTTACACTGAGAAGAAGATATAGGAGTCGATACTATAATGAGATTTGAAGATTCAGATAAAGAAAATGGTGATGTTACTGTTATTTGTAGCAATCGTAGAATACAAAGGGGAAGATAGATTCAGTTGAGCAATTAGGGGGGTTGTGTGAATCTGAGAAGTGAATTTGAAGAAGGGTTCGACGTGATTATGAGGTTGACAGAGATTTCAAGAAGATAGAAGTTCAGATGTTGAATTTGGGTTTACATAATGATTGAAGTTAGGGTTTCTGAATCTGTAATCAGGTGCAGAAATCAGTTGAAGTTGGTTCATGGATCGATTGAGCGAATGGGTCTGTGGAATTGGTGGTGGTCTTGATGAAATTAACCAGAGATTATGAAGACGGGTTTCTGAAATTGACTGTCAGGGCTAGGATGAAGATTTGTGTATGAAATTCACAGGGAAGGTTGAACTGAAATCTTGGTGCAGATGTTTATGATGATATTTGGGTTAGAGTTGATTGTGGTACTGTTGTTGGTGCAGAACAAGGTTGCTATTATTGTTGAGAAGAAGATATGGGTTAAATCTGGTGGGTGTTTACAATGATTTGTGTGTTGGTGATGGTATTGTTGTGTTGGTGGAATTGAAAGTGCAGGTCAGTGGATTGAGAGACAGATGGTGTTATTGCTGTGAACCTGATGGTATATAAGCTATTGCAGGTGATGAAAGATTGGAAGAAGGTCCAGGCAGTGATGTCAAATGTATTTTAGGTGCATCTCTGGTTGTGTATGGCAGCGTGGCAGTGGCAGCTGATGCATTGAGCATGGAAGAATTGAGTTGCTGCTGATGATGAAGAAGAAGAAGATGACGAAGTTCATTTCTGGAATGAACTCTGGTTTGTGATGAAGATATTGATGTTTTTTCGTCTCTGTTGTTGCTGCTGACGATGAAGATGAGTTGATGCTGCTGATGAAGAAGATGACGAAGTTCATTTCTGGAATGAACTCTGGTTTGTGACGAAGTTCATTAGAAATGAACTTGTGTTGAATTATTAGGTGTTCATTTGAAGGAATGAACTCCGGAGTTCATCAGACAGAATGAACTCCGCACAAAAAATAAGTAGGAAATTTAGTATGGTTTTACTAGGAGTTCATATGAAGGAATGAACTCCGGTGTTCATCAGACAGAATGAACTCCGCACAAAAAATAAGTAGGAAATTTAGTTTGGTTTTATTAGGAGTTCATTTGAAGGAATGAACTCCAGAGTTCATCAGACAGAATGAACTGCTACAAAAAATAAGTAGGAATTAACAAGGAAGGGTACTTTGGTCCATTTAATATTTTTAAATAATTATGGACCAAATGGAAAAGGTGATTTCTGAAAGGACCAAACTAACTTGGTACCACCTAAAAAAGCCTGGCTTGATTGGGGTATACTCAAACTAATTGGGGTATACCCAATTTTAAAGGGACTCTTTTTTAAGAGCAAAGGGGGAGGTCTATGGGTAAAGTTACAAAATAACCCTTTCCCATTATAACTCTAATTACTACCTAAATCAGTTTTCATTCTCTTCATTTCATCTTCTTCTCTTTTTCTTCTCCTCCACCTCTACCTTACCGGCTCCATCACCCCCACCACCACCAAAACTCGTCGATCAATTCGTTAAAATCGTCGATTCGAAAACTCCGATTAGTCTTCATCAATGGATCCACCACGGAATAAGGCAACACGTATGAAAGAAACTAATCGAAAACCCAATGAATATAACCCTGTAATTGCAAGTTTGGTTGCTAAGAAAGTGAAGAAAAAAACGGTTAAAGAAGAAGTAATTGAACCCGCTGAAACACGTGAAATGGTGCGCTTAAGAAAGTAAGGGCTTGTTAAACTCACTCTAGTACTTCGATTTCATGTTTGCATGTCAAATTAGGTCAGAAAATTCGAATTTATGAATTGGCGATTCTACGCCGGCAAGGTTTTTTGTTATCGACCTTTCCGGGATTTCATAGTTAGGGTTTGGTAGGGAGGGTATAAGGTTGAAGAACTTGCTGCTGTAAGTTTTTCAGAATCGCTACTAGCAGGGCCGGTAGGTTATTCATCTGTATACCTTTCCGGCGTATTTATATAAAACCATTCCGGCTGTTTGTCAGCCGGAAATGTGTGGGAAATGGACCTTTCCGACCAGTTTAGTGAAAAATCCTATATTTTTTGTGCGCGGAAGGCTATTTTGATGATACACCGCCGGCTTTGTCTTAGCCGGCACTCATCTTTTGGTCGACCTTTCCGGCCATTGTTCACTTGGATATGTTGTATATGTCTAACCTCGCCGAATTGTAATGTTTTTTTTTACGAATTGTTCTTGTTCGGATTGCGAATGGCAAATAAGAAAGCGGCTCTTAGTCCTCCTTCAAACCCTCCTCGTGTTGGTGATAAACTCTTGTCTTCAAAACATCGAGGGGTATATGTTGTGCCGAGAACGACAAAGGTCTTAGAACCACTATCTGAACCCAATGATTCAGACGAGACTCGGATGAAGACCAATCAATTCCATCTCGGTAGAAGAGGTGATGATGATGATGTTGATGAAACCAATCCGGCTCTTTGGAGGAGGTAACAATGATGATGATGATGGTGATCAAGACATGCCCGAGGTCGGAGGAGGTAATGATGATGGTAATGATGATGATGGTAATGGAGATAAAGGTAAGAATATCATCGAAGATGAAATTGTTGAAGAGGAAGAGGAACAAGAAGAAGAAGAAGAAGGAGATGGAGATGGAGATGGAGAAGGAGAACAAACTCTAGCTATTTTTCAAGCCACCGAAGCTTCTGGATTCAACTTCAACCGAACGAAGAAGAGGGTGATCACTAAACCGGGCCGATTCTCACATGCCTCCCAAACACTTGATGGTTGCACTGAAAGAAGGTGAGCCTCCAAAAAGGGACCCCAACAGATGGTGGAGATGTTCTTTTTGGATACAAACACTCATGGGCATGTACGGTCCATAATACTATCGTAAGTAATCTTAATCCGTCTTTGTTATTTATTCAAGTGTGTAACTATCTTAATTAAATTTGCGTCAAGTGTTTGTATTTCTTTTCATTTTATTTTTTTTGGTATTTAGGATTACAAGCATGCCATCCGTCTCATGAGGCGCCAAGCTTCGTGTTCAGTGACGCATACTTGGAATATTGACTTGGAATGTGAGGAGGTGAAAGTGATTGTGAGGAACTCCGGGTTGTTGCTTGCGGTGGAGAGTTCGAATATTAATCATGATAAAGTTACCGTCTGCATTCTGTGAGAGGTTCTACGAAGAGACTGATACTATGTTATTCCCATTCAGTGAGATGGCGATAACTCCCGATGATGCTCAACAAATTCTAGGCCTCGAGGTTGATGGAAAAGCAGTCACTGAGGGATTCGATAATGCCATTTCTTTCGGGAAGATTTACGAATTGAGCAAGAAATTGTTCGGTTGGAGTCAGGTTCAGACGGATGATGTTCTTGACAAGAAGGATGGTCGACTAACCAAGAAGTTTAATGTGAAGAAGTTGAGGGACGGATTATGGAAGTCTCAGGAAATCCTTGATAGGGAAGGAATGGTGCACCCGGTGCGAAACAATGCTACCGCGGACGCTTATTTGCTATACACCCTGGGCAAATGTATCTTCCCCGACAGTTCCGGAAACCAAGTCGAGGCCAGTTACTTGAAACTATTGGATCCCTTACATGAGATGCGTGGGTATTCTTGGGGTACTGCAGTGTTCGCCTTCTTGAACAATAAGTTGACAAAATGTTCTAGGGCACTCACTAAGCAAGTTAACGGAAACACATGTCTCTTCCAGGTAATTTTATTATCTAGAACATTTATATTCGCAAAATTCACGTAAGATAAGGTTCTTACTAAACTTTTTTTATTTTTGCATAAGTTTGGATATATGAGCACTTCCCTTCCTTGTTCAAAGACAACTCTTACGTCAAAGTGGATAACAGTGTTCCGGTTCATTTGCCAAGAGCCCAAAAGTACAGTTTTAAGGGTACTCAAGATAAGGAAATGCCGCAAAATCTTATGCAACTCCGAGACGCCATCGACAAATTGACTGCGAAAGAGGTGATATTTGATCCGTATCGAGAGGATAGAAATCAAGGTTTAATCCCAAGGAGAAATGAAGTTGTTGCATTATACTATGGACCCTTGATGACTGTGTTTGAAGGATTTTCAATGTACGATCCACATCGGGTAATGCGACAATTGGGTTACGTCAAGAAGAACCTCATTTCGATGAAGAAAAGCCGTTCTTACTTTGTGAACCAGGATGATCGCACAACCTCCCAAAAAACTATTAACGTCTCTTACGATCCGAGGCGCCAACTCAAGAACATTGGGACGATAGACCGGGCCGTAACATCGATGTGAGTCTTTTGGACGAGGTGACCACCGGTCATGAAGCTACTGAGAAATACACGGCGTGGTACTTGGGTTGGGCTCGTCCCACCGTGATTAGGCCAATGACTGCGAAGAACCGGCTCGTAAGAAGAAGATCGAATCGAAAGACCCAACAACATTGCTTAAGATATTTGTAAGTATTTTAGAGTTGCTCTTACTATTTTAAGATTGATTGCATTATCGAATCATTCTATTAATTGTTTGTTGTTTAATTGAATATAGAAGGATCGGTTGAAGACCTTTGTGAGGGTGTTGTGTTGCGCGAAAGACAGAGAGGAGAACCCGTGCAAAGCAAGCACATTGACTATGCTTGCAATGTTGACAATGAGGATGCTTGACTATTGTTCAAGCAACTTCAGTCAAGTAAATGCGGAAGAAAAAGCTATTAAGGATGCACAAGCCAAGATAAAGGCTGATAAAAAGAGGACTCGTAGTGCTCGTGGTGGTGAAGGTAGCAGCAGTGGTCGTGGTGGTGAAGGTAGTGTTCCAAAACGGGGCCGTGGTCGTCGTGGTCGTGGTCGTGGCCAATGAATGCTTTCCTAGTTCATTTCTTTATGTTGTGGTGGACAAATGTTTAAGTTAATGGTGTGGACAAATGTTTTTACCAGGTTTTTTTACGGTTTATGGGACATGTTTTCGTATTTTGGACAAAAAATGTTGGATTTCTAGTTGTTGAATGAATGGTTTGTTTAGCTATATAAAGTGCCAATACATTTGCCGGCATGCTTTTTTTAAGCTACCTCATCCAATTGTCCTGGGGCGGCAAGGTTGTGAAATGTCAGACTACCGGCCCTGTCAACAAAAAACTGTGTAGTTACCAGGGCCGGCAAGGTAATACGATTCCTACCAAGCCGGAGTTTTTGTAGCCGGAAAGGTACGAAATTAGATACCCTGCCGGCCATATCTTGAAGAAAAAAACCATTCTTCTGATGCCTAAAATCATGTAAGGTCGGGAGGGAAACAAAATTAGAAAATGCCGGCGGTATTTTGGCCGGCATGCTAATGAACCCATACATTTCCGGCCGTTTTGAGACCCCGGCATTTTTGAATTTACGACCCCGCCGGCGGGTTCAAAATTCAAATTTTTGCAAGTACAATTGCATTGATTCACTTGTACTTGGACACTATAACGGCCAAATTTGGGCACCATCCTATAAATGCACTACTTATCTCCACAAAACAACACTTTGACTATTTGCATATACTCTCCAAATCTCATATCATCACACACTCCATCTAACTCACCCAATAGCTCTCTACACACAAGAAATGGCTTCATTTGATTCTAATGAAGATTTGGCAATCACCAAAGCTTGGTATGCGGAGACTAGAGTTCAAGGCGCTCCTCCGTAAGGGCGGATTCCACAACCTTTTGGGCTAGGGTTCACAACACTTTTACCCAAGAGTGTGGGAATCCTAACTCAAGAAGTGTTCAACAAGTGCACGATAGGCACATAGTCATTGAAAATGCGATACTTGCTTATTTAGCTATCCAAAAACCAATTTTCAACGCTTCCCACTTTAACTTGTCCATTGAACAATTTGTAAGTTTTTTTGTGGTTTATTTTACGTGATCAATGTTGTTTGATCTTCCTACTAAATACCACTAACAAAGTAAGTTTGTGGAATGTTTTTGTAGCATGAAGTCGCCAAAGCGCGCTACTTGGAGGAAAAGGGGGAAGCATTCGCATTCGATGCAAGCTATCAATTCATGGAATCCAAAATCCCGGAGTATGCTCCAGAGATGATGGAGGGTGTATCGTCCTCGGACGAAGATTGATGGCTTTAGAAGTTTTGTATAGGTTTTGTGGGTAGACCTCTATGTAAACCCTCACGAGACTATAACTCGTCCACTAGGGTCGCCTAGGGGTTCAAAGGCTTGATGCACATGCTAAGTGCATTCGTTTTTCCGTCGACAAGGATTAGGTTTTATGTTTCAATCAATGTAGTAACCAAAATTGAATGAATAAAGGATTAGGTTTTATGTCAGCCGGCAATGTTGTTTTTTTTTTTGCATGCCGAGTTTAATATAGCCGGAAGGGTAGGAAATATTTACATGCCGACCGTAAGATTGCTGCCCAATATAGTCGGCGTATTCTTCATCCGAGGACCATTCCGGCGGATATACAGCTTATTCAAAGTTGACCATTCCGGCGGATGTATGGTCGGAAGCTTATTCAAACCACGACCTTCTTGGCTTTATGCATTTTCAAAACCAAAATTTTTGGATCGAAATCGAACTCATAAGACGGATCAAAAGGTTAATCTATTGAATTCATAATTTGAAAATTTTAATCTAAACTCAATTAATTAACCTAATTAGAATTTTAGTGTTAATTAACCAAGGGCATATTAGCCATTTAGAAAAAATAAGGTTAAGGGGTGGCTTGGTTTTACTTCAAAATGACCCGATTTTGTCTTATTGGGTATACCCCAATTAGTTTGAGTATACCCCAATCTTGCCAGGTAAAAAAGGACCAAACGATATTTTCCCCATAGTTTAAGTTTTTAATTAAATTGAAGGTTATTTATGTAATTTAATCAATTAAAGGGTGACCTAGTAATTTTGGTATGCATAAAAAAAAAACTCAGTATGCTCACAAATTCGGTGTCCATTGTGGGAGCTAAACACATGACTTAAATTGACTTGACTTAGACCGACTTATATACACCAGAGAAATTTAGACAGCAAAAGGTAATAAGAAAACGATCTTGAAACAAAAATAAACATAGCTTAGCACAGGGCGGCGCAAACTCTTGTTTTAGGGCAAACCTTTCGCGCTTCTTCGATTCTTTCTATCCCAACAAAGAAGAATTTCTCAACCTCATCTTTCTCTCGTTTATCATGTCTCAGGTAAGATTATATTCAGGTATTATTGTGGAGATAATTAGGTTTAATTTTTTGTTTTGTTTTCTTGTTTCACATATTAGGGTTTCTGATTAATCGTTTTTTATTTTCGTCGTTCTTTACTGTAGACTGATAGCAGAAATTCTTCAGCAGCTAAACGTGCTCGAACAGACGGTAATTCTCCTCTCTTTTTTTGTTGATTCTGAATAATTAGGGTTTTGTAGATTGATAATAATTGGTAGTTTATTGTGTTGAGTTATGCTTGATTGATTACCTGGATAGTCATGACCTTGATTTTGAGTTTTTGGGGATGAATTTGTTTGTTGAATTTGTAGGTAGTCGTCGTGAAGATGATTGGACTTGTCCAAGTTGCGGGAATGTTAATTTCTCCTTCAGAACTACGTGCAATATGCGTAACTGTACACAGTCCAGACCAGCTGATCACAACAGCATGGTGAGATTAGTTATTGCTTTAGAATAGTTTAGCTAACTTTAGTATGAGTTTATCTTAGCTAAAAACAAAGTGAGAATCCTATTATACCTCGGGTTCAAAGCTGATTCGAGGGTTTTCTCATCTTTTTGTTGCACATTTCTTTGGTTTGGAACAATTTTTCTGAGAATGATTGGTTATAAAGGAAGATTCTGGTTTTGATGAGATAGCCTAGTTTGGTTTTTGGTTCGTTTTACTAATAATGTTCCCTCTCACCAGAAATCTGCTGCTAAGCCCCTTCAAGCTCCTTCAAGTTACTCTTCGGCATCAGCATATCTAGGATCTGGTGCCCCCTCATCAATGTACCTCAATATGCAACCATATGGATCATCTGTGTTCAACGGACCATCTATTCCACCATATGACGTTCCCTTCTCTGGGAGCTCAGCATATCATTATGAATATGGCAACCGCCTTTCTGGCGGAAGCCCTTATCCACCAATGCATTTGTCCGGTGGACCTTCACCATATTCCAGTGGATCTATGATGGGACAAGGTAAACCCCTTTTTGTTTTAACTCTTAGTGTCATGCTAAAAGTAAATACTTTATTTATGATTAGTCATCTCTTAGCAGAAAATTTCAGCGCTATGATTTTTATTTTTGTTCATCGACTCTCCGTTGTTCATCGATTTGTTGTTGTCATCCTCCGTTCATCGACTCATCATTGTCGCTCTCTGTTGTCTTCTTGTCCGGCTCAGGTGGGATGTCAGGTGGAATGTCAGGTGGGATGTACCCAATGCCCCCTATAATGGATAGATTTGGTTTGGGTTTGCCAATGGGTCATACTCCTATGGTGGGTACCTGAATGTTCTCTTTTTTTTTTTATTCCTATTTTCAACTTTTTCTATATTTATCTTACGTTGCAATGAAATGATGCCTGGGGTTGTGTAGGGTTCAAGGCCAGGGCTATTTCAAGACGAAAATCCTCCAAGAAAGTCAGCCGGTAAGCATTTACAAAGTTGTTATGGTAAATGATATTGCTTAATTTTCTGCTGTCAGAGCATGTCCTATCTCATACTGATGTCTCCGCTAACATTTTGTTATTTTTGCTGAAACTGTGTAGACTCGACACGCGACAGTGACTGGACCTGTCCAAATTGCGGAAATATTAATTTCTCTTTTCGAACAGTTTGCAACATGAGAAAGTGCAGTACCCCTAAACCGGGATCACAGGTTTGTGCTGTTCTTTTTTTATTTTATTTTTTTTCCTTCCAGTGTGTGCTATAAGACCTCGTTGTCTTTTTTGTTTGAGATGAGATTTGATTTGAGAACAATAGAGGGGCGGGCAGGCTTGTGAGCTGATTATATGATCTTTTGTATTTATTTGTTTCATGTTTTCTCTACTAAACTCTTAAATCTTTGGTGCAGCCTTCTAAGTCAGACAAAAACTCCAGTAAGTTCTTTTTTTGGATCCTGTCTTTTCTATTCTGATCTAATACTTGTCATTTGGGTCTGATATGTATATATTCTTATCCTGCAGAGCAAAAAATGCCAGAAGGGAGCTGGAAATGTGGGAAATGTAACAACATAAACTACCCATTTAGAGCCAAGTGCAATAGACAGAACTGTGGGGCTGAAAAGCCTTCTGAGTCGAACAACTCCCCTGTGGCACACGCATCTGAGGAGGATGATCAGGTTTGTTTTGAGACATGTCTATATTGTTGTTGTATGACTAATTGTTTGTTGAAGCGGCAAATTTTTGTATTAACTGTTGTGCACATCATAACATATATTATATTACTTTGTATTATTTGTTCTTTTCTATTATGTGCTAGGATTGCCTTCTTCTGTTCCTGTAATTATATTTTTTTTGCATACGGCTTTCTTTCAACTTCATCAATTGATGTTCGTCATTGTCTACTGTTCCAGTGAGTACTAGAACCTCTTTTGAGGTTTGAGAAGGTCCAGAGTCGTCGTCGTTCAGCATTGCTCAGTATGGTGTCTGAAAGTCGGTCATTGTCGTCGTCGTTCAGCATTGCTCAGTATGGTGTCTGAAAGTCAGTCATTGTCGTCGTCATGTTGCAGCGCTTGTCGTCTTGTTTCTTTGCCTTCTCGTTATCTGTGTGTCAATTTGTTATTTAGCAACTATATCCTCATATGTTTACTAGTTTCCTGGAAAAGTGTGGGTATGGTCTTCATGATTCTTGTTTTTTGTTGGACTTGGCTTGTTACTTAGCTGAAGTCCAATCTGCTGACTTTTGATTTGGTTAAACAAGTTCGTGTAGTTTGGTTTCTGGGTTTTACTTTCAGGAAGGTACTGTATGTGGAAACTACGTTTTTCGACTATTAAATGGTTTGGTATGCTTCCTTGTCTACGAAGCATTTGTGGTTACATTTTACAAGTAGAAAACCTACGAAGGTCTGGTACTGCCATAGCAATATGCAGTCTGGTTTCCCCTCTATGTTTTCTGTTTTTAACAACTTAGTGTAACTGAAGTTTGAACTTCCGAACAATTGGAGTTATGTTTCATGGTTGGTTCACCATTGAAACCTTTTAGAGGAGAACTGTCCGTATTTTGTTCACTTGCATCAGGACTAGTATTAATGTAATCGACCCTAAGAAAGTACTTTTTCTTTGTTCGCCTTCTGGTTTGATAAATGTTTTCCTATGATTAGTTTAACTGTTCCAAGTGTCCCATCAAGTTATACTCGGTGGTGGGGGGAAGAACCCCCTGGGGCTACAGTATTATGTACAACTATAAGCCATACACAATGGTGTATGGTAAAAGCTATAATTATAATTATGGTATAAGTAGCTCTGGATTTAGGTTTAGCATGTGTTGAAAGCCAAAATTTGCCAAGATATCCTAGATGGAGCTTGATATCAGATATTCTATCTTAGTATGAGATGGAGCTTGATATAAATACTCTTAGTATATAAGACTGGGAGGGACTCAATCTTGAGATTGGCCCGCACACCAACCCACTGGTTTATAGCATATGCTATGGCATATATGCCATATTATTGCCAAAGCCGCCTCCGGTGCGTGCAAACTGCAAACCAATAATGTCACACCATTCACTCCATTGGATGGTCCAATCAATCACTATTTCTCAAAGAGGCTTATTACTTGTTTGCTTTCTGCTAGTTTTGTTAGTCTCTTTTTTTGTGTGATGAGCTGTATTCGGGATGCCAGGGTTGTATATGCCAGCAGCTACCAAAAATGTATATGTCCCTGCCAGTTTGGTCTGTTTGGATTGTAATAAAACTGTGTCCACAAAGTGTGTTTTCATCTCTGTTTCTTTTATCACTTATCACTCCGGTACTTCTTTAGAACGTTGTGCCCACCATTAGCTTAGGGGTCTAACAAAAAAGTCAGCCATCAAAAGATTTGATGAAAAGTGGTAAGATATTTTTGTGGGCTTGATTTGTGTATTTTTGTGGATGTTCAGTGTTCACATTCCAGTCGATACGGTTTTTTGGTATGATCAAAAGATGTGAACGATAAGATTACTTGTTAAAAGGCAAGGGATTGACAGTTGTGAAAGGTTATCATGCTCTAGACTCTAGAGAGAGGTGAGGACTTTAGGGAGGCCAAGTGGACAAAGTACAAATAACTTCATCTCATGTGAAGTGATCTCAAATTCATATGTATATGTTGCTATCGAAGAAAGTAAAAATCTTTTAAGTGATCTGGAACTGATTAGGACTACACACAAGGAAACGTGTAAAAGACCTGACCAGCCTCCCGTCTTTGGGAAAGGTTAGGTTATATTCATTTGAAATCATAAATACATCAGAACAAAGTAGATTAAAGTGGACGGTGGTCTATGATATTTACGAGATAGACCGAAGGCGAACTTGATGAATTCCGAATGAATAAGTTGCCTGTCAATTTTGATGGCTTAATAACAAAATAGAATGAGCCAGCCAATGACGGAGTTTCCTAGAGATCAATACAAAAATATAGAAACCCAAACTGATTACACCTCGGGACGTAGAGGTGATACTGTTATTTTCAGGGATGGGTTAGTGCTGCAGCCGCAATAACAATCGGTCAAGTTAACTGATTTGGGGACTAAAATCCAACAATCAGTCAAGTTAACTGATTTGGGGAGTAAAATACTGATTTGGGGACTAAAATCCAACAATCAGTCAAGTTAACTGATTTGGGGAGTAAAATCCGTTCTCGTAGGGTGTTTTGAACAGCTGAAACTCTTGGAAATGGGAGCTACTGTTGTTATTTTGAGACTGAGAGCTGTTTGGATATTGCTGCTGCTGCTGCTCTTGAAAATGAGAGGTTGCAACTGTTGGTTGTTGTTCGCTTGGATGCCAGTATTCCGTTGTTGATGCAGCAGGCCATCCATGTGGAACTGATGATTGCTGTATCACTGGCTGCTGCAGTGGCTTCGCTATACCTGTGTGGTTTGCATGCATGAGCTGATTGAGAGAAGAGGGTTCAGGATGATCAGTACCACTAGAATCCCAGGAGCTATTTCTTGACAGAAGAGAGAGAGCACGTCGAAAATCCGTAGTTGGATCCAGGTTAGACGCAGCCAAAGTAGATGCTTCTAATCCTTCTGCAACAAAAACAAACGTGTATTCCATTAAAGTAAATGTGTCAGACAAGCTCTCCTCAGCATATACCCCTTTCATAACTATGGACCAGTCGATGTCCAAGTTTTGCCGTACACGGTAACTTGGAAAAGCTTAATCTAAGGCAAAAGTTTTCAGATGATGCTAATGTAAACGTTCAATGAAGAAAGGAGGGAGGTAAAACCTTGATCGACGACCTCCACACTGGTATCCTTAAATGACAGAAGCCGACCAGAGTCGCGATGATTTGAAGAAATGGAATTGAGCAATTCATTGTTCGGGGAATGATGTGCATCAACGCCTTCTGGTTTTGCGGTTCTTCTTTCCCACGTAGGGTTTAGTGCAGGATATGTTGTATGAACAAGTGGGACTCTGTTCAAGATAAAACTCATCTGCTGCCTCCCATCTGTAAATTTGGTGCGTACAACATGCGACATTTAGTAAAAATAAAAAACTTCATGTATTTGACAATTTATGGCGGATTTTGGTTAGAGATAATCAAATAGACTTTACATTAACAATAAACTATTAGCAGAGACTTCGTTATCAACTGACAGGGCCTGCCTGAGCTAAAAAAGGGAGCTACAAGCCGAGGTTAGTCTGACTAAGACGCAAATTATGAAATCAAAACTGGGAAAGGGGATCACAGAGTGTACGGATTACATGGCTGCAATCCAAATGCTAACAACATCTAGTATGTCTAGAAGAACGAAGCAGCAGTACAACTACCAAATGTGAAAATCAACAACGGAATGAGAAAGATAAAAAAACACAGGATGATATTCAAGAAACATAAGATATTTGTATCAAGATCAGTTGAAGTTAGTACCATAAAATGGTGAAGACAGCCTTCCAGTACTGAAGTGGATTGACTCTGGTGGTGGCTTACGCCTACGTGAATTATGATCGGAGAGTCGCCTACGACAGCTTCGCTTTTTCTCATCAAACTCCGCCAAATCATGAAACCTGTAAGAATTCCAAAGACACGGATGATTATCAAAACAAAAGAAAATGTTCTAACAAGAAATTCATCATGGTGTAAACATGTTGTCATAACTTCAATACTAATTACTAGTAGATGAAGTAAGAAAAACAACAGAACAGTCAAATGCTTCGACTTAGTGTAGTGGATCCAAGATTCAAGATTCAAAATTCAACGTTCAAGCCTGATGAACGCTTGGTGGAATCAAGGGAATAGGCAACACTTTTTCCCTTTGAATGTTGAATCTATAAGCTCCATTACACCAAATCTTACGGGTCAAATCTGAGATGGTCGAAAGAGATTCACCTGCTACACTGCTGGCAGAACCGGCGTTCCAGACCAGCTACTGTGACCTTGGGGCATTTAGAATGGCTTTCGCAGACTCTGTGCCTCCGGTGGTAATCTTTAGCAGATGTCAGGTCAAGATCACAACCCTCCACTTGACACCTTGGGGTCTGCATACTCTGATACGAGGCCCTGGATCTTTTTGTTACAGCAGCTGGAATGACGGTGTAAGATGAAGGCTTGACAAGGCTCCCAGCGCAAACATCTTCAAAGTAAGTCCGCTTGCCAAGCCTCAAACCTATCAGCGGTTCACCAGAACCTACTACTGAAACCCCTACTGTTGGAGAAGATCCGGTATCCTCAACTCTACCTAATTCTCTCTTTCTGGCAGGATGGTTAGTAGAATCTTCGACTGTGTCAAAGTTAAACTTGGATTTACTACTTCCTACTTTCCCTGAAGAATCAATAGATGCTGAAATAGAACTTTTAGAAGAAGACCCGTTTCCTAAATCAGACCCAGAATGACCACCAGCACCAGCACCACCTCGCCCACCGCCAGGCGGGGAATAGAAAGACCCATTATCAATTCCCCCGCCGTCTCCTTCAACACCCCAATCGTTAGGTTGCTGCGAAGTCTTGGGAATTTCATTTACTTTCCCACTGAACATGACTAAATTCTCCCAATCCCACTGCAAGGCAGTCTTTGTATTCCACTCCATCACTGAACAAGAACTCATGTAAAGATTTCTCAAACTCCTATGGAATCGATCCACGCACACGCATACCCGTCCCCGTCTTCTCTGTACACATATTACCAGATCCAACATACATGACTACCAAATAAAACAACATAAATGAAGAATGAAACAGAGCAAGGAACCAAAGCAACATGGATTCAAATTCTACAAATTTGACAACACAAGTGAAGAAAAGGAAACAAATTTGACATCACACCAGAAAAGTTAATGATATGTTTACCTCCTTTAGAGATCAATTCATCATCAGCCTCAGCTCCAGCAACCACAAGCAGCAAAATGGTGTACCCAGAAGACTGGTTACTGGTAGTATCAGGCGTTAAGAACTTAAACCTAACTCCAAACAATCAGAAGATCTAAACAAAAGCTAAAGAAAAACAAAAGTAAATTGAGTTGTTTTTTTTTCTTCTTTTTTTTTCTTTGAATATAAATATAAATTCAACCCATCAATCTAAGTGGTCCCTTGTGAAGATTAAATTCTCTATCATCCCTATATTGTGAAAGGTCATGTCTCTTTAACTGATAAACCCATGTGGCCATTTTTTTTTCTCATCTCATCTCTACTTCTACTTCTTCATATAGATTATAGACTTTGAATCTTCTCTAGCTAATCAAAATGAACCCCCTTTTCTCTTGTCTACCCATGCTTTCACAACCAAACAAATTTCATCAACCCAGTAAAAAAAAAATTAATCTCTACTTTCACAAAGATCATTCCTTTTTCTATTAACCCTTTTCTCACCACTACTACCACCACCAGATCCACCAGCAACAGCAGCAGCTAGCAACAAAAACCACACTTTGTCAAGACAAATCCATTGACATCATTGAGCTTGCTTTTGTTATCACAAGACCCACACTTTTTTTTTTTCTTTCTTTCTGGAATCTGCTTTTTGATCCCCAATTATTTCTGAAGCCTGGTGGAAACAGACAACTGAAGTTATGTCTGAAAAAACCAACTTTTATTGTGTCACAGACTCACACACAACAACTCATTCTTTCTCACTCTCAGTAAAAAAAAAGAAAAGAAGAGAGATTAAATTTGTAGGTACATTCATACACATATCTAATTACAGACTCCAGTTTCATCTGAAAAGGCTAGGAAATCTTTACCATATTCAGAAAATTTACTACCAACTCACTTTGCAAAGTACACAGAACACACAGTAGTATTCTAGATCTCAAGAAGATTTTTTTTTTTTTTTTGACTGGTGTGAAAAGGTTGAATATTGTGAAAAAAATTAAGGAAATGTAGAAGGATGAATGCTTTTTAATGCTGCTAGAATGTGTAGGTGGGTGGGGGATAAACAGTGTTGTGTGGGGGCAAGAGAAGGAAGGAAATGGAGTCAAGTACTGGGAAGTATCTCTCTTTGAATTAAAAAAAAAAAACACAAATTTATGGGTTCACTCGCTTCAATCTATAAGACTGTAGAGATTAAATACTGCACGGTAGAGAATGAAAGTGAAATATGAGAAAGAAAGCTTTTCAGTGATTGGACATGTGGAAAAACCTACACCAGTCTCTGGGATTTATGGAAAATGGCAAAATGCTTCGTCTTTTCTTCAAATCCTTTAGGGATGGGTAGCAAGAAGTATGGCCATGTACAAACAACTCCCCGTCCAAGGTCAATTATAGGGAAAATTCAACCCCTGTGACACAGTACTGACTCGGATTCGGATACCATACCACTTTTTCCTAGTTAGTTCCCTTGAAAAGAAGAACCCTTTCTTCGCAGTGAAGGTTATTGTTAAAGGAGTGGTATTTTACAATGAAATGATTCTTATAGTTTAAAGGAAATTTAATATATGCTGACCGTAAGGTTTGATATTTCGAGCAGCTATAGTTTGGTATTGTTGTGAGTGTTACAAAAATGCTTTTCTGTTGTGATGTGATGTGCGTTACTGTGTTGTACTTTAAAAATAAAATAGTCAAACGTTTAATAAACTATAATATGTAAAGTGCTGTGGAACCAACAAACTGTAATTCTGTTTGGTAAATTATCATGTTGAAGCGCTTATGATGTGGCTAATGACGAAAATAGACATGGTTTAAAAATTCTTTTTAAATTACATCTATTAATATTAAAACATTTTTTTTATTTTTGAATATTATTTAAATAAAGATAAAAAATAAGAATAATTCTTATTCATATTTTAATCATTTAATTTTTATTTTTAATTTTAATTTTTACCTTTAAATACTATTATTATTATTGTTGTTGTAATTATTATTTTATAACAAAAATTAATAAAAAATTGATTAGTGAAATAATTGTACATAAATAAATATTTAAGGGTAGATTTTATCTTTTTAATATAATAACAAGGTTAAGATAGAGAATCAATTAATTAAAATTGAGTGGGTCCACAGCTTCTGCTTTTACTGCAAACTGGGTTGCACGGACGCTCCATTTCTTGAGCCGTGTCCGCGTCCGACTCGCGGCGGACACAAGACGCGCGTGGGACGCTGACACGACGCGTGTCCGACGCACCAATTTGCGCGTCCTGCGCGCGTCTGGTTTGGACGCACCAATGACGCGTGTCCGACGCATTTTTTTTTCATTTTCATATAAACTTTTTCCTTTATTTTTACTATTATTAACCAAATGAAGAAAGACAAACATTTCAATCAATAATTTAGGTCTTTATTCGGATTTTGTATATGGAAATGACATCACGTATACCCTTAATTGGACATGTGTTGATCTAAGAATGCATTTTGATTGTGCAATGTGTTTAATAGTGACTGATTATTTGACATTCGGCGTGTATAAACAAACAATATCTTCTTTTCTTTTAAAATGTATATATATATATATATAACATCATTTTCTAATTTTTAGGGTCGAAATACTTGACTTTGCTGTATAAATACATGATTATATATATAAATAAAATATGTATACACGTGTCCGCGTCCTAGTTTTTTGAAAATTTTGTAGTGTCCGCGTCAGCGTCGTGTCGTGTCCGCGTCTACGCGTCCGCGTCCGTGCAACCCAGACTGCTTTTAAAAGCTACTCCTGGGTAGCTTTTAAAAGTTGGCCTAAAACAGAAGTGCTTTTGGAGAAAAGCGTTTTGAAAAAAGTTTACCAAACGCAATTTTCTAAAAAGTTTGTTACAAAGTGCTTTTATAGGGAAAAAAGCAATCCCAAACGGGGCTTATAATTTGGTAAGGAAAGAAGTTTAAAGAAATGAATGGCCTCGGGACCAAGAAAAAATATTCGTTTAGCGGGGTTATTTATTTATCGATAAATGAATATTTATTCATTTAGACAATATTCTCTATATAAAAATTGAGTTTTTTAAGCGACGTGGTTAATCGGAGCCGCCGACGCGGACACTACAAAATTTTCAAAAAAACTAGGACGCGGACCGTGTATACATATTTTATTTATATATACCATTCTAAATTTCACCCTAAAAATTAGAAAATGATGTTATATAATATAATTTACATTTTAAAAGAAAAGAAGATATTGTTTGTTTATTTGAATGTCAAATAATCGAAATATTTTTTTGACAACAATCAATTAAGGGCAATTTCCTAAAATTACTAAATGTTATTTAATAATCTAATAAAACAAATATATGCAAATAAAACATTACCAAATTAAAATAAAATAAAATGTTTCATCATGATTTCATCTGGTTGATAAAATTAAATCAAAATTAGATCAATCATCTAAAATCATATGATTTTAAAAAAAATATTCAAATAAAACATTACCAAAAAAATAAAATAAAAAAACCAATAAATCCAAATGTCCATTTAAAAAAACCAAGTTTTTTATAATAAAATCCCCCTAATTACATCTCCAAACTATGGGTAAAAGAAAAATGCTTGCAGTTACACTTTCTATTGGTATTAAGTAACTAAACAAAATCATAAACATGAACCTGAATAAAAGAAAAAATAATTTACATCATCAATTAAAAAAAAATACCTGATTTGAGGGAGTCACGAGCACATAGAGCGAAGGGTTTGTTAATCCTGTGCAAATAAAAATAATACAAAACCATTAGGAGTATGAATTCTAAGAAGAAAAAATAACGATCAACAACAAAAAATAAAAAAATAAAAATCGTTAGGAGTGATTTCCAAAGAAAAAAAAATCGTTATCATTAACAAAAAGAAAAAAAATAGGAATAAATTTTGAAAGATACCAAAATAAATATGGATATCAAAATAAAAGGAAGAAAATGATTTCCAAAGAGAAAAAAAATCGTTATCATTAACAAAATAAAATTAAAAATAGGAATATAATTTTGAAAGATACAAAAATAAATATGGATATCAAAATAACAAGGAAGAAAATAATTTCCAAAGAAAAAAAAAGACTATTATTAAAAAAATGGGAATATAATTTTGAAAATAAATATGGGTACCAAAATAATAAGGAACAAAATATTGGAATATGATATTGAAATAAATGTGGAATAGAATGATATGTAGATTATTTCCTAAGAAGAAGTTTTTTTTTTGCGGAATTTTTTTGGTTTATCAGCTCCCTATTTAAGGCTCATGCGCATATGCGAAAATCACATTTTTTTTCCCTTGTGTTTTTTTGCATTCAATATGGAAACTCACGGTCATTGATTGATTTATTGGTTTATTTGATTCCAGGAAACAGGTTTATTTTTATGATCGTAGATTCCAGGCAACATCACGGTAAGAAACTTAACACTTTTGAAATCATGATGAACCCATTGTTTTTTCTTGTGTTTTTTTGGATCGTCAACTCCAGGTTGCATCACGGTGAGAAAAACTCATCACTTTTGATCTACTATTCGTTCTATTCGTAATATCGCAAATTGATCATGTATATGTATCAAACGGGATTTGAAGACCCTTTCGATTCCATACAGTGGGATCCAATTTACAAAATACATATTCAAAATGATCTAAAATAAGATAAGAATGTGATGCAGAACAGTGGGTCGAGTTCCTTAGACTTGGTGATGGATGGGGGCGCCAACATTGAGAGTGGAGTGCGCAAGAGGAAAAATACATGTATTAAATTTTGTTTCATCTGCATGCTTTGATATTTTGTGGGTTTATAAACATAATCGTTGTTTTTTACCCTTACGTATGATCCATGCAGCAAGAAAATCAGTGGTTAGAACTGCGAAACCAGCTATGGATATGGATCCAACGACTCATACTAGAGAGAAGAAACAAGAAAATATGTCGATTGCTCGAAAGTACAAATGCAGGTTGTTTGATTTTATATTATTGTTATTTTTAATGCCTACAGAAATATTACAGTCGAAAGTGATAGCAGGACAACCAAGTTGTGAACCAGAAGGGGCTAGGGTGAATCGCCATATATAGGCGTAAAAGTATAGTAGTTGAAACAAACTGGAAAACAAATTCAAGTCCAGGTTATTTCCACTGATGATTATATACATAATTTATTTCCTCCGTTTAATTATATTTGTTGATGGCTATGAGTGAGTTGGTGACTAATCTGTGAAGTTTATATTTGTTGTTTTGTACTCAAGGGGTGCTTAAGAGGAAAAGGACATTAGAGGAAAGTGATCTTGGATCCCAGAGTGGTTCAATATGGACACTGTTGAACATTCTAAAGGTTAGTTAATATTCATTAGGACTATAAAGTTCTTTATTTTACCTATTTTGCATTGCAATTAATCTGGAATGTTTTTATGTAGGCTGGACACGAAAAATACTCAAGTCGAGACAATCGAAGTAGCCAAGGAGGATGATTCAAGTGAAAATAGACTTACTAACGGATAAGCTGGAATTCAAGGAAAGCAAGGTAAATAAGTGATTGTGTACGCGATGCATGTTTCAGTTGTCATTAGTATGCAATGGGGTGAACTATTAGTGGCTAAATTCGTGGTGTATGTGGAAATTTTTAATTAGGCTACGACTTTCACCTGCGAATCCACAATACTTGGTTTGGTTGACGATCGAGTGTGGTATTATATGGCCTGCCAAGAGTGTAATAAGAAAGTCAAGTATAATAAAGACAAAAATAAAGACAATCATCCTTGCTGCATAAATCCTTCCTGCAAAAACCATAACACAGAATGGGTGGAAGCCGTTGCAAAGTGAGTAAAATAGTTTATTGTGTGGAATCAGTTATGTGGAGCGTATTTTTAACCGGAACAATTATGTAACTACATGTACATGAATATGAGATTAAGGGACAAGATGGGAACAACTGCAGTTTTTACAGCCCTGGGATGGGCAGCAGAAAGGTTGATGAAATATGGTGCTGATGATCAACTCCAGCGCGTGGAGCACCTAGATAAGGTAGGAAATTCTTACATAGACTAATTACTGTAATGATATTTTGTGCTAACATCGTTCTCACTAGATAAGATTTTCGAAGTTGCAGCTTAACGAGAAGGAAAAGGCAGCAAAGATGTTCTTACGAAATAATACATCTGAAAAACCCTCCCAGTGCAATGACCCTCCCAAACAATAATTTGTTTTACGTAGATGCATATTTCCGCAAAAGCAGCTCCACCGTGTACCACTCTGACCGTCCATTTCCACTTTGATATCCAATTTATTCCCTAGCCCAGTACCTAATCTTGAGGCAGCTTTATATTACAGGAATGAAGTATATATAAATCAACCAACAGACACTATGTACAATATCTGTAGGTAAGTTTTTCAAGTGATATTTTTGAACCTTCTTACGGTTCCCATGATCATCATCTTCTGCATGTAATTGGATCTCTGTGTTCGCAGGTATGATATGCACCGGTTATATCCATTAGGATTAAAATTCCGTAGTGCACTACACCAAACCAATATTGTCCACCACTGGGAATGAGAGTTTCATATGGGTATCCATTTAGGCATTTCTTATTTATATAAATTCTGGATTATTACCATATAAATTTCAGTAGCTACATGTACCATATCAATTTAGATCTTTGCTGCCGTAAATTTGAGTTGCTACACTGTCCAAAATCTTTTTCTTGCAAAAAGATGGCTTGCTTATCCTAAATAAGAATTAGGGTTTATCAATTTAGATAAAAATATGGAAACAAAATAAGATATCTCGGAATATAATTCAGAATTTAGATAAAATATTGAAACAAAATATTGAAAAAAGAAAAATTACACCCTAATTATAGAACAAGTAATTGGGGGATATGAAAACTAATTGGGGGATATAGCTACAAGACAAAATAGGAGTCCCAATAGCAATTATGGGTCACCCCTTATGTAATTATTTTTTTAATTCCTAATTTACCCCTCACTAATTAGGTTTAGTGGTTAATAATAATTAGTAAAAATCTTAAGTATTTGGGGGATAGATTAATGTGTATTTTTATTTGTGTTTGGGTGAGAGTAGAAGGAGGGAAAAAAAAATATTTGAGAGGAATTTCTTTTTTTGAAAATGGAAGATGATTGTGATGAGAGAATTACCGCTAATAAGAGGTTGAAAAATTGATTTTTTTCTTTGAATCCACCATTGTTGCAGCTGAAAAAGCTTGGTGCCGGCATGGTATTCAACCAAAAACCCATGCGGGCAATTGTTGGAAATGTTCATAAATTTTTTTCTGGTTTTGAACAGTGCAGGCATGGTAATCTGGGTTTTCGAGCATACGGTACATGTTCCAAAGATAGTATTTTGCTTAAATTTCTATCTTGGAACAGGATGAAAAGTATCCGAGAATGTTGATTTTTTTTTCACTTGACTAGGCATTGATAGGAAATTCTCGAGCATGCCGGTATCATGTTCCGGCATACGGTCTTCATCAATTCCGGCATGGTCTTCATCACTTCCGTTTTGAATTTTTTATGGTATTAATCAGTCCACTGCCGGCATGGTCAGTTGATATGAAGACCATGCCGGTATTGTTTTCCGGCATACCATGTTGCTTTATTTTCTATGCCGGAAGTGGACTTATTAATACCAGAAAAATTCAAAACGGAAGTGATGAAGACCATCTTAGGAATTGATGAAGACCATATCCTGGAACATGATACCGGCATGGTCTTCATCAATTAAGCATAGTCATCATCACTTTCAGCATGATCTTCATCACTTCCGAATAAAAAAAAATTGGTTTCCAAAGTGAGGAGAAGAGAATTTGATATAGGGTGGGAAGAGTTTAGAATTTGAAAGGGAATGGGAAATATTTGGGTTTCAAAGCTCCACCCCTAAATAAGATTAATAAGAAGTGGAGATGGAAATGGGGGATATGATTTTGTTTTTTGATTTTTATTTTGTGGGAAGGGTATTTTAGTATTTTCATAACCAATGGTCACCCCTTAGCACACACCATGGGTTGGGGGAAGTAATTCATATCCCCCAATTAGTTTCTATATCCCCCAATTGCGTGTTCTAATTATAGTCTATATAAATAAACCAAATGTAAGCCATTTTAGCACAAAACAATACACATGATGAAGCTAGAAAATCTTCGTAATATATACAGGTACGAACATCACTACCTAAACGCGGTAATAAAAAAGAGTAGCAAAAAATGGCAGAAAACACCAGATTCACAAAAAGAAGAACAGAGAAGACTTGGGGAACAATATAAAAAGAAAATTAAAATCATACAAAGAAAAGAAAAGAACTTCACAAAAAAAAAAAAAAAAAAAAAAAGACATACAAAGACGACAAAGAAATCATAGGCGAAAACAAGTTTAATAATCGGGAAAACAACGAAGGAGCCATCAAAACCATAGACGACAAAGGATGTTTGCTATTTTCGACCAATTCTTTGTCAGCTGCATAACTAAAAAATAATAAAATTTCATTGCTATAAATAATTTTGGCTTGTGCTTGAGAGTTTGTTTTTGGTTTGACAATGTTTATAAGAAAGATAATATTGATCAGAGCTAATAAAATTTTTAATATTTTTATTTTCTTGAACGGTTTTGTAATATATTCTCTATATAAAAAGAACATTCAATATTCCATAAGCAATGAACAGATCGCACGGGCGACAAACTAGTTTTCTTAATTAAGAAGTTAAATTGTATAAGAGAAGATGTACAAATGTAGCTAGAGGGAAAAAGTAATTTCAAACTGTTTCCGCCATTGTAAGATTTGGTTCGAAGATATAGATGATCCAAAACTAGAAAATGGCTAAAAGCATATATTCAAGGATTAACTGGTGTCATTTTTGATTTACGTTATAGAAATGTGATGGACGTCGAACATGTTTTATCGAGGTTTGACTGTAATTTGGTAACAAGGTATATCACTACAAGAGGAAGATAGCAAGAAAACTTTGCTACGAGGAGTTCCAAAAAACTCCTACCAAATGAACCATGGAATGATGGGAAAATATACGCTCAACACTTTCTTCTCCATGTAACCAATTCACATATCATAGCTGCTAGCGAGGTATCGGTTAGCTGGGGAAGATACCAAATCACATATATAACGCGGGGCTATTTGGTCTGCCTCATATCGGTTTTGGTATCCTCTCCACTAAACTGGTACCCCTATTAACGATGTTGTTCACATATATTTGGTTATGATAATACTTAGCAAAAACATTTGTTAAATGAAAAACCTGTCTAAAATTGTGAATATAGTGTGAGAGAATAACCATGCCAACATGTCCTCACTCGTAAAGCCTCAAAACTTGTTATTGCAGTAAATGGTACTAATTGTCTTAATATCCAAATACTAGGCAGATTAAAAAAGATTCCGAAAACAAGATTTTCACTCTGCATCCCCCATCTCTATCAAGGAAAATACATAAACATGCGGCCTGTCTGTAACAACCGAGCAAATCTCAAATATATGCATTGCATGCATACATGTAATCGAAAATCAAAGTTAAAATTGGGTATACCCTACATGAAAAGTTAGATGGAGTTTTTATGAATAGACCACAATATGTATGTACCCTAGCGATATGAAACAAAGGGTTCACTGTTTGCATTATGTGCTTTCAGCCTGTGGACACAATTCATCAACATCATCGCTCTTTATTTATTACAAGACTCAACAACACAACACCACCTTCAACTACTTCCCCAACCAAATTTTCTTACACTTCCATATACCAAACACAAACAACTGTTACACTTTCCGTCCACCTTTCAAATGTTGAAAGATTTCAGCTCAAACGAAGAGGGACTTTCTCCCATGCATAGTGTAAAACACTAGAATTGCTTTATGGGACACAAACAATAATTCTAGACTGACCATGGAAATTCCATGGGGATATCCAAAGGTCAAAAGTTAAAAACTGAGCGCCTCATGCGGATAACTTTTGTATGAAATTAACGCTATTTGCACGTCTAAAAGTGTTTTTATGTGATTTCTCCCGTTAAATGTAGCAACATAACGGCAGAAATACATGTGTTGATCAAATGCATGACGTAACTTGATTAGGACGAGAAAGAATTTCCAATCAAACAATAATAATAACCTTCTTTCCCATGATTTATAAAGGGATATCAGTTTTGGCGGGGTGATACCAATTTAACGATCCAATGGCCAGGATCTATTAAAATTTGTTTGTCCTATATGCTATGGTATCAGCTGGGCAAAACTGGTATTCCACTTTATAAATCTTGTTCTTTCCAAGTTCCAACCTCATATTTACCACTTACTAGTATCTACATAAAGTTAGGTCCCCTCTAGTAGTACTACTACCACATCAATACATATATATAGGTCTTCTACCGTACGATCGATCGGTCCTCGAATCCTAGTTTCACTCGATCAATATAATTCTTCCGTACGGACGTTCCCTCGGGTAATTTTCTCTTCTCATTGGTTCCAATAAGTTTGGTTTCATTTAACAAATAATACGTACAAATAAATCTATCTTCTTCTCTTGTTAATGATATATTTTTCTTATTAGACAACCGGGGAAAGGAATGATTGATTATCATATTAGAAACACAAATGAGATGTTTGATATACTTTTAGAAACACAAGATTATTTAAGATGATAGCTAGCTAGGTAGAGGAATCTAGCTAGCTTACAGATAGATAGGACCACTATTATTACAATAAATAATAATGCCTATATTTCTAAGTTCTAACCAAACCATGGAGAACAAAACCAAAATCTAGCTATAAAACTCTCCTTATCAGTTACGGAGGTTTCTCTTCTGTTCTGACTTTTCTGATGAGATTTTTTTGTTTGGATCCACTTAATAAACGACATGGATGCATGACCAGTGCTTACGTATAAGAATGTTTGTTTCTATTTGCATACTCACGTGGAAGCATGCTTAAGATGACTCTCATGGAAGTGGTGAGTTCAACGGTGTTGCCTGGTAAGATGGGACGGGAAGAAGACTTGGGCGAGGATTAATTTTTACCCAAATATATTGTATTTATTTTAATTTAAAAGGTGTCAAGATTTATCTTATTTATAAGTGAGGCCGAAAGCAATTAATATTATATTTATTAGATTTTTTTTAACAATAAGCTAATGAGCGAGGATCAGATCCTCACTTTTTTTTTTTGCTTTTTTCCAGCAAGGATGGAATCCTCCCCTATGTCAATTTTCCTTATAGCGTTTTCGCGTAGAGAGAAAGAGAACGGAACATCTCGTCACGGTTTTCTGTCCTTTTCATCCTACTTCCCTTCTCCATAAGAGCAGTTCTTATGGACTCAACAAAACAAGGATTTGTTCATTTTGATCCCACAGTATGGACTCAACAAACATGAAAAACGGATAAACAAACCAACAAATTTGTTGGTTTGTTGAGTGAGATGGAAGAACAAGCGCGCGCGCGATGGAAGGTCGGGCGATCGTGCCAAAAGCGCTGGCGTTTGAGCCAGAAACGTTGGCGTTTGTCCCTCATTCGCCATCGTCTCTAGTTAAAGCGCCGCGTTTCCCAAAACCGCCAACGGCTAAATCTGGACGGCTGAGAAATCTTGTGATCCAACAGCTATAATTTTGAGTTATATAAATACTCCTCATTTCACCGTAGCAATTTTGGATTATCCAACGAAAAACTGGTGAGTATCTTACCTTTGTCCTCATTGGTCAACTGCATCATAAATATCTGAACTTATTGTTTATCTATTTTACAGAAAACCATCGCTCAATCCAAGTTTACCGAAGAAACCGGAAGAGAGTTTAAGCATTTTGAATGCTATGAACTTTACAGAGGTAATATCGTTGGATTTGATGTAGTTTGATGTTATTGTTGTGGTTTATTAAAATGTAGTTTGATGTAATTTGCAAGTTTAAATTGTAATAAATATCGCTCAATCTAAAGTGAAAATCTATTTTAAAATCTAAATATTTTCATTCATTGATATTACTGCCAATTCTTTTACAAGATATAAACTTAGACAATAATAAAAAGTACTAAACAACTTCAATAAAAATCAAGTATAAGCTTTGGCCTCCTATTTATCTTCATTTGACGTATCTTTCATTCAACACGCTCTTTCGCAGTTTCGCCTTTGTTTTTGAATTTTTTGTTGTTAACTTTCAAAACTGGAGCTCTTCTTTGCCTTTTAGCGGAACATTTTCTTGGAGCAACTTCAAAAACTTGCACTTCCCTCTTACAATTTTCAATCTTTTCAAAACTCCCACATATCTTAGAAACATCAGCTTCAAGTTTTGCATCGCAAAAAAGTGTGATCGCCTTTTCAGCCATTTCACCAACAATAAACTAAAAAATTGAAATAGATTTTAGAAGAGAAAATTAAAGAGAAGTGAATTTTGGTGTGAGTGAATTGTTTGAAGATGATGGTAATTTACAGAGGTAAAAAAGTGAATTCTGAATTTTCAAAAAACTACTCGTTGGCGTTTTTGCTTCAAACGCCAGCGCTCGAAGTATGAACGCCACGTTTATGTTTCAAACGCCGGCGGTTATGGTTTCAACGTCGGGTTTAACCTACACACGCTAGCGTGTGTCCCTAGCCCTGGCGCTTGATGTTCAACCGCGCACTGCTGTTCCCATAATGGAGAAACCTGCTTGGCCATCCACCTGGCTCAACAAAAAAATGGATTTGTATTTTACCATAGGAATTTCCCTAAGAGTCCATCCAAGTGCATAGAGAAATTTGGATTGGTTTTGTGGTCGTTTTGTAAATATGGAGTTCATTCATCTATATTATTGTAAACACATTTCTTTTTATGTGGCTCTGTTTTAGAAATCTGTTTTTTTTGTTTTTGTTTTTTTCCCGAAAAAAGGCATGCCTCCAATATTTTGATGGGGTAGGATCCGTTGACATGGTTATAATGACATAATCTTGACATTTTAGCGCCATTTTCTCTGCCAAACTCAACGGGCAATGAATTCGAGGCTAATTTTTTGATGACATATTCTTCTTATAAGTCTCTACACTCCCACCAAAAATGAGATCATTCCGAGATGTATAAGACCACCATCTACCATTTTGAATATCAACCGTTGAAGATTAACGGTTGAAATTAAAATATGTGGATGATGAAGTTTCGTATTTCGGAATTCTCTCATTTTTAGTAGGAATGTAGAGCTTTATACGAGGAACTTGTCTCCAGAATATTAGCTTTAAATTCATTGCCGATTGGGTTTGGTAGAAAAAATGATAACCATGTCAACGGATTATGTCATTATAACCATGTCAACGGATCCTTCCCCTATTTTGATAATCATCTTCCGATTTCATATCACAAACAGTTACAATGATTACAATACTGATCAAGGAGCTATTAACAGTCATAAAAATACTAAACAGACAACTTGTATCTTCAAGTCACTCAACAACAAAATTACAGAAGATAATTTCACGATGAAGCCTAACCATTTAATATTAATTCCCGAGTTAGGGGTGAGCCTGGGCTGGCATGGGCCGGTTTTCACCTCATCCGCATCCAATCTAATTCATTACGGATTTCAAATTTGGTATCCGCATACAATCCGTTGTCGAACGAATTTTGGATGCACGAATGAACAGATTGGATATGAATAATCTAATGAATTTGTTATACAATCAAAAATTAAAATTTATAATTGAGAAATAAAAGCAATAAAAATGACTTTATCAGTAAATAGAACATCATAGGTCATTTCAGAACGGAGAATTTTCCAAGATATGCTTACACACCACCACACCATCTTACTAATTTGTCACAAGCACAAAATATCACCCTAACAACACCACCCCGATGAGAAAGTTTCCCAAGGCAAAATATTGTACATGGACATAATTAAGATAATTAATTTGTGTTCTGCCACTCCTGAAGTCAAAATTCTAAGACGTAAATATATCTGAAAGCTACTTCATATATATGTCTCCTCAAAGATCCTAATTTATAACAAAACGGGTCCAAATGTCCAACGAATTTCAAGATTGCACCCGCGCCCAATCCGTAATCCGTCGAGAATTCAATTTGCATCCGATCATAAACGAACGGTCCGGGTACCTACCTAAAAAATACGGGTTTTCTGGTTCAAATCCACGGATTCTGGGCCAAATTCTCACCCCTATATCCTAAGTAACAAGACAGGCTTAAAGGGCTCAGTTTGGATTAAATGTAACATATCCAAACTATAAAACAAATCTACAATCAGTATAATTGTAGGATCCACTGATTAAGTCATTTCTTAAGGGTTTTTCTCGATTCAAATTAGAACAAATGACATAAGTACAAAAGGTTATATATATTCAAATATTTGTCAAGGATGTTACCAAAAATACAGTAGCAAAAGTAACAAGGGTAACCTAAATCCATTTATTTCCTCGTCGAAACCCATCTTCTAAAACTGCTTGTAGCTAGTATCTTTGATGTCATTGTTGCTTCTAGAGTCTTTATCGAACTTGTTGTTGATGATCTTGATGTTGCTCTTTGTGTCGTCGTTGCTGTAACTAATGTTGTTCTTTTTGTTGATGTAAATTTTTTTCTTGTATAAATAGCAAAAACCCAAACCTTAATCATCAACACTTGTGAAGCAAAACCCGCTGATGTAAAATTTAAGGAAAGCAACACCCTAATAAAAAGGTTCAAAACTAACCATATAAAGTGAAAGAAGAAACTTAGCATGACAAAAAAAAAAAACAAACGCAGAAATTAAAGTCAAACAAAAAACTTAAAGAGATTTGAAGATTTTGAAGAAGAGGTCAAGAGATGAGTAAGAGGGCTTTATTCTGCTAAGAGCCGCTCTGAAAGGAGCAGATATGAGCATAAAATAATTTCATTGTTTGGGATTTTTAATCTCCCAAGAGGAAAAAAGAAGAGGAAAACAATTGTAGTTTACCCCTGGTTGTTGGATGTGTTTTGCTGTCGAAGTTCAATCAGAAGCTATTTTTTTTTATAAAAAAAAACTTTTGGTTGTACACATGTTTATAAAAGTTTTTTTTTTCATATTTTCTAACATGTAAAATGAAATGTAAAGTTACATGACTGATAATGGATATCCCAGGGGAGTGTACCAAAATCCGTGTAAGATAGATAGTTTTGGTATACTCTTCAGTAAGTTGGTTCCCTATTAACAACGTTGGTGTTAGAGCATTGCTCGGTCGAACTCACAAGTATTGATTAGGGGTGTACATAGGGCCGGGCAGGCCAACCCAAGCCCGATTATAACACAGGCCGGGCCAGATGGGCTTGTAGTCCTTACTACCCATTAAGTTTAACAGGCCAGGCCGGGCCGGGCAATAGCAAAAATTTAATGCCCATGGCCCATCCATACCCATTAAACAATACAGGCCAGGCCAGGTCGGGTCGTGCATGGCTCGGGCCCAAGAGATAATTCAAAATTTTAAAGTATATAGGTTTGTTTTTTTGGCTTGATGAATGCTGATATATTTGTAACTCGTTCAAGTAATAGTTCAAGCAATCTATATTCATTACTGTGAAATGTAATTCAAAATATTTTCTAACCCTAATAAATTGTCCAAATATGAAATTTAAGTTCTTGAGAAATCCGTCACACTAATAGAAAACTTTATTTCAGGTTATCGGCAGTCAGACAAACCGGGTAACTAAACAGGCTACCGGGCAGGCTAACAGGATGGACTCCCATATTTGAACAAAAACCCGGGTCCGCCCATTTATAATTATCGGGCAGGTCGAGCTAGCCCATGACAGGCTGTCGGGCGCTCATGAGCTCCTCCGGACCCGAGCGGTACATGGAAGGCCGCAGGCTTCCGTACATTCTGTACACCCCTAGTATTGATATATATCTAAAGCTTGTTGTCAAATTTAGTTGTCAAAACTATATCTTGATTTCTAGTCTACAATTAGTTAAGTCTCGGACTAGGATAAAAAATATAGTTGAGAAACAGTGGATCACGGCAGCCATCATTGCGTTCTACTGTTTGAAGGCGAAGATGAACCAAAGCTTTTGGAAAACTTCATCAACAAAAGGTAAGTGAAGACTCAACCACCTATATCTCAAGTTATATTCACTTTTCTATCATTAAGACGATGTCGCATAACTAATTAGACTATTATACATTAACAAGAATATCTAGTTAAGTTTATGTTGATGTCGTATAATTGATGAATTTCGGTTAAGGACAATTAATTGTTCTAAATCAAAATTATGATTCTAGTTTTATCGCTAGAAAATATCCCGGAACAATGATATGTGTCATTGATGTTATTCGGGAATGTTTCGAATCGATTTAGTGATATAGATTCGGATACAAGACAGTATTATCAGTCTTACAAACTGGAAAAACTGTTATAAGTATGAACCCTTTATACAAGTACTTGTACACGTAGCGGAGTAACTATATATACATATATCGACTTGCAGATTTGTGGTATGCATATTCTTATGTATATCATATGAAAAATCTGTTCAACTCGTGAATCGTATCAGTATGCATACTCGTACGCAAACCATTTTGGAAATGTGGTTACGAAACCGGGATTATTATCCAAACCGGTACACAAACCAAAACAGTTATGTGTTCCCGAACTCGGCTGTGTATCCAAACTGGTTCGCAAACCAAATTAGTTTTGTAAAATCCGGAACCGGTGATAGTCTTAAGGTTTCCAAACCAGTACGCATACCTAAATAGTTATGTTTACTCCGGAACCTGGTTTAGCTTGTTAGCTTACAAACCAGTACACGTACTGTGACTGAATCGACTCACGAACTTCGATGGTATTTGTACCTTGTACCTTATACATATATATGGTTTACGGATCATTATGTAAGGAGGGAGTGAATCACTAATCTATAGGTTTCACATATTATGTAAAAGATATAAGTATTGATTAAGGGGGGAAAACATATCACGGTAGTATTACTTCAGAGTTGGGATACAATTGAACTTTGGAAAAGGAATGATACTATGTTTCTGTATAACGACGATTGGGAATATTTGGTTTCAAAAGTTGTTATCGCTATGGAATCGGTTCTTCAACAATGTTAAGTTGAACACGTTCAAACTAATTGCAGCTTGAAATTACAAAGAGTTCAAGGAGTTGAAGAAGCCAAGGAAATCAAAACATGATGGATTTGAGGAGTTGTCAAAACTTTATTTTTTATCCATATGTATTGATACTCGTAAGCAAACCATTTTGGAACTGTGGTTACAGAACCGGGATTAGTATCCAAACCGGTATGCAAACCAAAATATTTATGTGTTCCCGAACTCGGTTGTGTATCCAAACTGGTACAAAAACCAAATTAGTTATGTGAAATTCGGAACCGGTAATAGTCTTAAGGTTTCCAAAAATGTACGGATACCTAAATAATTTTGTTAACTCTAGAACTTGGTTTAGCTCGTTAGTTTACAAACTGGTACACGTACTGTAACTGAATCGACTCAAACGACAATGGTATTTGTACCTTATACACCTACTAACCACGTCGATTATATTTTCAAGTGCGATTAAATTATTTCTATGAGATAATTAACATTTGATTAATTATTTAAAACACAATACTTATTTGATCACATGATTGTGACTTAGAGTTAATGTCTTATGTGTTCATAAAAATGAGTATTAAGGTTTTAAATTCAAATCGGCTAGTTTCGGCTAACCATGTTGAACATAGTCTTTGTACACGGTTCGGTTAGGTTTCACCTAACCAAAGTGTGTATCTTGTTTATGTAAATCATATTCAAAGATTCATCTAACGGTAGATATTGTTTGCTTGGTTCCAAAGCTATCTTAGCTTAAACCTAAAACAACCTATGCTTTGAATGTCTATAAAAGGGGAACTTCAAGCAACTGGGATCTTTGAGTCTCGACACTACTTTTTGGTGTGTCCTAGTTGTATCTAGAGTCGTCCTGTTCCTTACTATTTTAGGGCTTAGTGACTACAAAGTCTTCATAGGGATTCGTGAAGCCAGGTCTAGTTATCTTTCCTTGATAACTCGAGTATCCTGATCTTAATCGATTGTTGATTTGCTCACTTGATCAAGATAGATAGAAATCATCAAAGTTATCTTCGTCTCAAACTTTGTTGATTCCGCAGGTTTTATACTTGTGAGGTGAATAATAATCTCGGCTGCACTTCGAGTTGCATAAGTCTGGATTTTGAGGTTAGGTAGACTTTGTCTATTGCTATCGATTTCCATCACCTTTGATTAAACTATTTGACTGTAAAAGGATATCATATATATGATTAATCTATGGGAGGAAGATTGGTTCAAAGTCTTCAATTGAGTTGAAGCAACTCTTAGTTGGTGTGACGTCATCTAAGGGAATAAATTGCGCGGAGTACTGCTGAGATTCAAGAGGCGTAAGGAGCGCGACTGTACCTTAATCAGGGTGATACCTTTTAGGGATCAACTACATTTCATTATGAAGTTAATTGGTAGTATGCTAGTGTCTGTAGCGGCTTAATACAATTTGGTGTTCAATCTGGACTAGGTCCCTGGGTTTTTCTGCATTTGCGGTTTCCTCGTTAACAAAAATTCTGGTATTTGTGTTATTGCTTTTTCCGCATTATATTGTTTATCTTTATAATTGAAATATCACAGGTTGTAAGTTAATCAATCATAGTAGATACATCCGACCTAGTTTGTTGGATACGACTTGATTGATTCTAGGACATTGGTCTTTGGTACCGTCCAAGTAATCTCTTTATGATTAGGTTCACGGATTTGATTATGTAAACGTTCTAATCACAAGAGAGAGAGAGAGAGAGAGATATGACTCTGAATATTATTCCGTGATTGAGTTTAACTCTCGGAGTTGTGTTGAGTTTGTCCATACATATTTCCTAAGAAAAAAGCGGTGGTGTATTTTGGTACCCCCACGTTTCCAGTTGGTAACCCCATTTTTTATAGTGTGTGGTTATTAAAGCACTTTAAGAAGTATATATGTATTCCACCTCACTCAGCCTTATTATGCTTCCCATACTAAACGTGAAAACATACACTTCTTCTATCGCTAGTGCATATGCGGTAAATAATAATAGTGTAATGATATAAACAAGCGATAACCACGGTAATGACCCAATCATCCACCGATATTGATCCTACTCAGCCACCGTGATCATAAAGCATTTTTGGGTTTTAAATGGGCATCAACGCGTTCATTTAATAGCAGCTTTTGGGGAGGTCATCCATGCTCGTATCACTTTCAGACTAGCACACTTAACTAGATGGTTCTTTTCAACACTGAAGCCAATTTGCTAAAAATGCCTCAGTGTTAGATTAAGGTTATATCATTACTTGATATATTATATTTTGCCAACCACTGCCGAATATGGGATGTTGCAAACTCACACTCTTAGATTGGAGTCGTCCCCGACTTTGGATTATATAAACCTGGATTTACAACATTTTTATCCCTCATGAGACAAGCAGCTGGTCGAATCCATCAAGCATTTCCTCTCTAAAAATGAGACGGTACCAAGTACACAACCAACTTTTTGTTTGGCAACCTGTATAAACAAAACCTGATACAATCACAAGTAGGTCAAAGTAAAGACTCTTGAATAAGATCCTATATAGAGTTTTTATCTTTCTCTTCCACAATCAATATATTAGACAATAAGTCCGTGAACCTGTTTGTATAGAAAAATTCTTGAGCGATCTCAAAAATCAATATCCAAGATCTAGTCGTATCCGAAATAAGAAGATCTGAATTCTAACAAGTATCATACTTGCAATCTATCATTCAAGATTTGAATTCAACAAGAACGAGTCTTGTTTTTTTTTTTATCTCAAATAGTAAGGACTTAAACTATTTGGATTGGATACATACTATTTGTGTTATTCCAAGTATAATGATAAAACAATATCATGCGGAAAACGAAAAACATATGGCACCATAAGTTTTGTTAACGAGGAAAACTGTACCTACAAAGAACCCTGGGACCTCGTCCAAATTTGGGCACCATACTGGATTAAACCGCTACAAACAATTGTCTACTATCATACTTCATACTAGAATGTCTTGAGACCGAACTAACCCTTAAATCAATTCAGTTATAGTCATGTTCCTTATGTTTCTCGAACCTCGCAATATTCTACGCATTTAATTCTCTTAGATTACATCCTTTACAATCTAAGATTTGCTTCAACCTCAGTGAAGACTTTTGATACCTATCTGCCTCTAACAGAATAGCCTATTTGATATCAATCTAGGTTTGGAAATCTATTTGCAATAGACAAAGTCCAGCAAACCTCACAAATCTGGAACACGTGCACTCAGTTAGATGAGAAGTTTGGACTACTAACCACCTCTCAAGAACAATCTAAGCAAATCAAAGAAGAGTTTAGATATCTATCTTGAGGAATCACAAAATCTGAGACGAAGAGAACTTTGTGATTTCTATTTATCTCGCTCCAAATATGAGATTACTAAAACATTAAAGGTCAATAAGAACAAGACCGGATACAAGAACTATCATGTAAAAGATAGTCTGCCAGGCTTCAAGAATCCCTAAATGAAGTCTTCAAATTCGTAACCTAGAATACAGTTCCATTATGAACTCAGGTTATAGAGGACGACTCTAGCTTAGCAACTAGGACACAAGAGTGTCAGGGATTAAAAAATCATGTTACAAGAGAATATTTGTTTATAGATTTCCAAGGCTCCAGGTAGATTTGAATTCAAGTTAGGGTTGCCTGGAACTCAAGAAAACACTTTCTCAGTTTATATGAAATTCTTATTATAAATCCATGTAAACATGTAAGATATGTAGTTGTAGGAAATCCTACAATACACCCCTCACAAGAATTCATAACAATTAACCCATCTTTAAGATCAACAATCACACTTTTTATTAATTGAGTTAAAGAATTTTACAAATAGGAAATGAAATCAAGAATAAAACTATTGCTCTAGACTTTCTCTCTCCTCAAAACTTTCCCTCCACTCTAAAAAGATCTCTCCCTCCTCTTAGGCATGCTCGACTCTTTATATAGGATATTACATAGTGGGTGACAGCTAAGCTGTCCTTTATTTTAGGATCTGACTTGCGATATTCTCGCAAGTATACAAGTGTTAGATTTCGCAACGCTCCTAAATCTTGCTAGATCTACACAACTTTCTCGTGTTTAGGCTGTCGTCATCTGTTGCGTCATTTCTGTAACCAGTCTGCGATATCTTCGCAGTGTGTCGTATAAAGATTTCGCAAAGGTATTGATGTTGCGATATTCTGATCTTACATCTTGCCTCATCTCATGTCTTCTCTGCGAAGGAGAGAATGTCATGATAATTAGTGTTTCATGATGCCGCAGCCGTTCATTTTTCCATATTCTTCTGTATTGACATGATTCTGTACTTTTACGCAGAATTTATTACACGTATCTCTTCTTCCATCCATTTCTTGACACGTCCTTTGCAACCGCTATTTCTCAACCGTTCACGTCTACTCTTCACATTAAATGTGCTTATCTTCTCGAGAATCCTTCTCTCTATATATATTCTTCTTATTCTTTTCTTCTTCTTTTTTACTTTCCTTCTTATCTTTTATGAAAATTTTCTTCACTGTTTCTCCGTAAATTCCGCTCCTGCTGCTGTAAATTTTCTTGTTTCCACTTCTTTTGATCTTTAATTTCTTCTTCATTCCCATACTAAAAATGGCTCCAGCTGGTCGTAAATACAAAACTTCTCTTGAAGAGATTCAGAAAAATCTCGAAGGGATACGTTTTACATTAACTACCATTCCCAATCAAGAATCTAAATCCATTATTTCTGCCAAATTGTTTTCTGATCATCATTGTGATGATAAAGAAATCATAGTTTCACTTGGTCAGATTATCGCTGGCCTTCCTATCCCTCTTTATGATCCAAATCTTCCCTTGTTTTATGAAATTCTTGCTCATGCGGACTTCTCGCGAGCCATCTACCAATTAAGTGGGGACTGCATTCGCTTAATACTCGAATTCGCCAACCGCGATGCTGGTAAAGGATCTCTCTATCCAAAAGAAGTTAGGGATCCTAAATATGAGGATTTAGAAATACTCGCCGAAAAATATAACATGGAGAGTTTCTTTGAAAATTATGAAGTAATAAACATGAAAAATGATAAATCTCGCTGGGGTGCTCACTTGAAGAGGAAAGAAAATGTTGCCAGCGACAGAATACTTATGTAGGACATTGATTGGCATTCTGGAAAGAATAATATTCCTCGTCTCTCTAAAGACGACAGATGGTGCGTCTTTCCACTGGTTTTGAAGGGACCTTATATTTCAGGTTCAAATGTGCTTCCTGCGAATCTCGCCACTTATCATCCTTGGGTATTTAATTGACCCGAGAAAGTGAAAGAAGTATGTCTTCAAATCTTGATCACTTCATAATCTTTCATTTGTTATTACTTTCGTGTTCTCTAATTCTTGCGAAAATTTTAGATTAAAAAGCTGAGACCGAGCTATAATATGACTGGGAAGGCTAGCACTTTATCTGCTCTACGCTCCATCACAGATGAAGTAAGAAATATTTTTTATACTTTTAACAATATTGTTCCCTCTGTTTCTTATCTTCATTTGTGTGCGAAGGTTGGTGTTGTAGTTGTTGAAGAAGAAGAAGGATCTAAGGTTGCGAGGACCAAAGGTAAAGGTTCTCTTCGCAAGGAAAAATATGCTGCCCCACCTTCAAAGAAGCGAAAAGTTCATTCTCCTTCTCCTTCAAATCTTCATTCTGGCAAAAGTTCTGATGATGAGGATAATGACATTAATGGTTCTTTCGCAAGAGAAGATTTTCCGCCTGAATCTTCAATGGCACAATTGTCTAGTATCTTCTCTGACTCCATGCAAGGGATCGGGGATGATCATCTCACTGATACATGCAGAGCTCTTGCGAACATCTGTGATGCCCCTTTACTGGATGGTGCTGATTCTCTTCATGGGGTCTCCAGATCAGTGACTCCATGAAGAGAATTCACTTGGTATCTTGGTATGCCTTCATTTCTCTTTTTCTTCATAATTATGATCTAAAGTTATACTATATCTTGACAATTTCTTTATTTTCCTTCGCAGACTAAGAAGGCTTCTTTCGCTGTTGCTTCAGATTTGGAAAAAAGACGTGGGATTCTTGAAAAGAAGAATCTTTAACTTCGCAAGAGAAATAGAGAACTAGAAGCTGAAGCTGTTGCTCTTCGTGAAAAGAACAAACAATTAGAAGCCGATTCTTCTACTCAAAAGAACAAAATATCTAGTCTTCAAGATGCCAATAAGCAACTTTATGGTATGAACTTTTTCCCATTTCCTTTATTTTGATTTCTCATTATCCTCCCTCATCCTAATTTATCATTTTCGCAGACGTCTATGATCTTTCTGATGAAGCCATTCTCCTTCATACATTCCCCAATTCTATGGATAATAATACCCTTCTTGAACACCTTAATAATTCTTGAATAGTTTTTCAAATGACAAGATTAAATCTTTTCCCATAAATGAACTCAAATCCAAACTTCGCCTCTTAGAAATTGACCATAGATCCAGTTTAGGCTTAGCCAACAAATTTAAACGTTTTTATCTTGACTCTAAAGAGAAAATTAGTGATCTCATAGATGATAAAGATCGCATCGCTAGTCAAGGTGCTCAAGCGTTAGCGAAATTCCAAAAAGCTCTTCTTGAGGTTCAAATTGAACGAGATGATTCTAACCGCAGAAATGCCATACTTAGTGAAAGAGAGAATCAAATTCGCTGCCTTCTTCTCATAAATAATGATGATGAATTCGCTTGGGCTGCGAAAGTTCTAGATGACGCCAGAAGTAATTTAGGTGTAAATGTTAGTCTTCAAGCTGAGCACACGGCCTTGGTCAGGGATATGATTTCTGACAGAGAAGGTTGTTAATTGTTCTTCTTTATTAATCGTTCGTCTTTCATAAATTATTATCAAGTTATTGACTCATTGTTATATGTTCGCAGAAGTTGAAGAGAGATTTCGCAAAAGAGTTGAATAACTTGAGTCTGAAAAAGAGCAACTCGCAAAGGATCTTTCTTCTCGCAATGATAAATGTTCCAGACTGAAGAGTCAATTAAAGATTACTGTTGCGAACTTTAAGAATGACGTTATTCTTTTTCGCAATCAGACTATTAAGACGGTCTGCAACGACAATAACATCCCTCATTCTACATATCCTTGCCTCTTAGAAGAAATTCCCTAGAATGAATCTCCTCTGGATATTTCTGACAGTGATGCTAGTGAAGAAGAGGAATCCGATGAAGGTGAAGAAGAAGAAGGATTTGATGAAGATGATGAAGAAGAGGAATCAAACAAGAAATAGTTCTGTTTCCTTCTTTCTCTTTTTGTAATATCTGTACATTCATTCTTTTAGTCTCCAATCTTTGTAATCTTTTGCTGCGAATTTCTTGAATCTTCAAATGCAAGTTCTACCTTTTTTGTTCCTTTCTTCACGTATTAAAAAAGCAATTCTTTTTTGCAATATGGTTAATCAATATATTATCAATATTTCATTGTATGCGTGCATAAATCTATCATATGGAGACAAATAACATGTTCTTATTCTATTCATTCCCATACTTGCCTCTGTTATTTGTATTCAAATGAAAGATTAAGCAAGTTACTTTTCAATAGCAACATGTATTCATGCCTCAGTCTCGCAGCTGTTGCTGCTGAATTTTCGCAATTAGATATTTCTTGGTTTCTTTCAAGATTTCATTTTTTCTTTTTCTCTTATGTGGTCTTATTTTTCCTTCATAGTTAAAGGTCTTATTTTGCCACCTCTTGTCATTGCGACAAAATCGCAGGACGTCTTTACACTTTCATGTAATGACCCATTTATCTTGTCTTATCATTTCTCTAGTATTATTTCCTCTGCATGATATTTTTCATGCGACAATATGACAGGCCTAAATATTCTTGCGAACATAAAGCCCCATGACATTGCCGTCTTGCGACGAAATCGCAGGACGTCCTTACACTTTCATGTACTGACCCATTGATCTCGTCTTATCTTTCTCTTTTGTATTATTCCCTCTTCAGGATTGTCGCACAAATATGACAAGCCTAAATTTTCTTGCGAAAATAAAGCCTCATGACATTTGCGTCTTAAGACACTTATCAGCTCCCTAATGGAGGGTGCCGCCCTTATCTTCCCCCTGGTTGCCCCTTCAAGGAGGCGTACCTCTACCATACAAGGTTGGATCCTCCCATCCGGTCTTAACAACAACCAGTTGTTTTCGCAGCCTCTTATCCCTTTTTCCTATAGGGCTTATGGTTACGAGACTGCACCCTAAGTGGGGTTTTCTTCGGGCCGAGTGAAGCATACGTCAAGACTTGCCAAGAATGGCCAGGGTAGTTCCAGATGCCCCGGGCACTCTTGGCTCAACCGTGTACCTCGACGCCTTGATCAGATGCCGCACTCCTTAGAAGAGACCCTCAGTCGTCCAACCTAAGTCATTATCTTAGGTTGAAAATCCAAGGTACCTCTTCTGGATGGGCTTTATTGACCACAAATCTCCATGACTCAGGTTCCAGGGGCGGTGTAACCTTTTCGCTGAGCCATGCATTAGGTACCCCCCTTCTATGACGTACTTTAGGTCTTACATTTGCCTCTTGCGAAATTTTGATTTCGCGAACTAGGATGTACGCCATAGTAGGTTCGCCTCTTTCTGATTGTTTTGTTTCTTCTTCTATATATCAGCTTTTTTGTAATTTCGCAATCTCATCTTTATTATTCATAATTTTTTTTTTTTTTTTTTTTTTTTTTTTTTTTTTTTTTAAAACAAATCAACCATACATTTTTCTTTCTTCTCCCAATTTTTACTTTGGCAGTCAACAAGTACATTCATTCTTTGAGTCTCTTACTTCTGCTACTTTCTGCCTCTGCATTTTTGAAATTTTCTGTTATTTTCTTATCCTTTGCGATATCTTTGTCTCTTCTTATCTTTAGCATGCATTGGTTTCGCAGCGATTCTTCCTCTCTCTGTTCTATTGCATCTACCATCAATCTTTCACTTTTTTGTTTTTCTCTGATGTTATGCTTCCAATTCTTCTTCTTCGCATCTCTTTCTTCGCAATATTCTACATCAATTTCATAACACTTATTTCCTTCAATCCAATCTCCTTTTACTATGCCGATACCACTGGGATGAGGGAACTTGATACATTGATGGAAAGTCGATGCTACACCTAAAATCCCATGTAACCAAGGTCATCCAATCAATGTGTTGTATGGTGATTCCACATCGACTACACATAACAAAATTTCAGAGGACAATCCTTTTAGTGGAATTCGCATACTGACTTCCCCTTTAGGTTTATTGGCAGTACCATTAAAACCATAGATCTTGTAAGTTGAAGGTATTAGATCTTCATCTTTTCCTCCCATAGTTTTATATGTATGATAAAAAAGGATATCCACGGAACTTCCAGTATCTATTAAAATTTTGTTGATTGCCCATGAATTCTCAGCTTCATCATCTTCATCATCACTAGGTTTTGGGTTAATCTCCAATCTTACCACTAATGGGTTATCGTGCGTTTCTCCACCCTCAGGTACTTCTTCTGTGGTGAAGGAAATAGTCTGTTTTTGCCATTCTTTCAGTGGCGATGTCATCGTAATGTTCATTATTTCTCTGCCATCGGCAACTCTTGCGAAGACCCTGCTGAGAGTGTTATCGTGAAAATCTTCAATCGTTTTGTACGAATGTACAATAGAGTGACAAAAAAAATTCTTTGCCTTTGCTCCAACTTCTATTACAAATGTTTCTCCTTCTTTAGTTGCATTTACTCTGCGAATTTCTGGCGGTGGTGGTAATGGTTGAGACTGAGGTTGTTTTTTTAGAAAATGATTTAGTTTCCCTTGATCTATCATTCTGAGGATGATTCTTTTTATATTTCTGCAATCATTTGTTGAGTGTCCATGAAAATGGTGATAAGAACAAAATTCATGACTTCTGTCGCTTGGAGGTGGTTCACTCCCCATGTTCCATGGTGCGGGTATGTTTTCCATCAAGATATAGCTTCCCATATTTTCTCTACACTAGCATTCAGTAGTGGCATTTTGAATTCTTCCCATATTATCTTATGACTTCCCCGTCCTCTGTGATGGTTTTGCCTCTGACCTCCATAAGTTTCTTGTGGATGGTCAAGTCTTTGAATTTTGTTATTTCCACCACGGCTATAGAAATTTCTTTCTCACTCGAATTCTTCTTGATCACGACTTCCCATAGCTACTAGTTTCTGTTGACTATCTCCCATTATCCTTCCTTGTTTTCCTTGCGAAGTGCTCGCCACTATATTTATCAACTTAGGTAACAAGCTTGCATTCGCTTCTTTTGAACTTATGTTCGCAACTGTGTATGATTCTATCTCATTTTGCTTTTCCTCAAGAGCAATATACTCCTCCTGAAGTTCTCGCAACTTAGTCATTATGATCGTATTCTTGATTCTGAAAATTTGAATGTATAACAGATTGGTTGCGAACATAGCGTTAATGAATGATAGAATGAGATATCTCTCATCCACACGACCAGCCATATCACTACACATTGTCTTCCACCTTATGGTTAGATGTTTCAAACTTTTGCCAACTATTTGCTTTAACCCAAATACATCTTCAATGCCAGGTCGCGAGGAATTGTTACTTATATATGCCCCTAAAAATGTAGCCCGCAAATGGTTGAAATATGTTATAGTATTCTTTGGCAAACCTTCAAACCATTTCAAGGCTTCTCCTGTTAAACTTGATGCAAAATACTTGCAGAATACAGCATCATGGTTTTCCCATTGTAGCATACATCTCACATAAGCTTTGATGTGTTGTACTGCACAAGTTGTTCCGTCAAAAATCTTTGGTTAACGCAGGTAAATTGCACTTTGGGGGTATTCCTCCTAATTGTATTTCTTGTGTGAATGGGGTTTTCGCAGCTTCTTCTATGGCTTCATCCAGTTGTCTCCTACCTCCTTCTCTTTTATTATTTAATA
The DNA here is from genome assembly GCA_023531295.1 of Papaver armeniacum. Classification (NCBI taxonomy): domain Eukaryota; kingdom Viridiplantae; phylum Streptophyta; class Magnoliopsida; order Ranunculales; family Papaveraceae; genus Papaver; species Papaver armeniacum. The sequence continues at coordinate 72,996 of JAJJWW010004553.1, forward strand.
TTCCTCTCATTTCCGCTAGCTCTCTCAAAATTTGTTCATTTACACCAGAAATCCATTGGTCTTTTTAACTCCGCCTCTCTTCTTCTGCGTTCATATCTGTTTTGATTTTCTTGTTCATCATTTTCTTCTCGTCTTCCTCTGCGATCTTCTCTTTCATTTCTTTCATGAATTCGCACACCATTATATTTCTCATTTTCTCTTCTTTGCCGCCTTTCAACTCTCCTTTGTACTCTATCATATTCTTCATTGATATTACCATTATTGCGATTTTGTTCACGCCTTCTTTCTCGATTATCATGATTGTTTTGGCGAATTGCCTCTTGTAGCTCTTGTTCATCCACTTCTGCTCTCAGTCTTTCCCTCTCGCAAGCTAGACGTGCTTGTTCAGTGTAATGTCTTTCGATTTCATCTTCAATCATTTGTCGATTTCCTTGAACTTCTCTCCCATGTAACGTTCTCCTTCCTTCTCCCTAATTTTCTTCGCCATCTTGATTATTTCGTTCCTGACGTTGCCTATTTCCCCGATTTCCGTTGTTTTGTCCATCTTGAAGAATTTCACCATGTTGAATATAACGTTCTTCTATTATTTCTCTTCTTTCACGACGTTCTTCGTCTGGATTTTGTATTTCCTCTCGAGTATCTTCATTAGCATTTTCTACAGGCGAATTTCGTCTTATTTTTTCTCTAACTGATCTTGAACTTGATCTTTTAGTGCTTCTTGACCTTCTATTTTGTAATCTCATATTTTCCATCCTCAACTCATGATTTTGCCTTATCATATTTTCACGTTCTTCTGCTTCTAATCGCCTTTCTTCATGTATTCTTTGCCTCAATGCCTCTAACTCTGCAATCTCTTCATTTCCATGAATTATTCCTCCAATTACTTCTTGGTCTCTCTCATATCGTCTGTTGCTTCCTAATTATTGTTCTTCTCTCATTTCTTCTACAGAATCTGATCGCCAAGTATGTACACTCACTCTGTCATAATCCACAGTTTTATTTTGTATTGGTGTACATTGAATTGGCGGTGTAACTTGATTTTTTCCAATGTTTCTTGTGTTCACTCTTGAAGATTCCTCCATTTCATCTCTCCCTTTTCCAAGCAAGCCTCCTACTCCTTCTAATAGTTGTTGGTTGTTTTGATGTATTTCTTCTTCTAGCCATTTTTCAATCTTAATGAGTTTTTGAAAATTATATGAAATTCTTAATCTACTACTCCAAATTCTTTCAAATCACAATATCCCTTTTTCTAGTAGCATTATGTAGTTGCAGGAAATCCTACAATACATCCCTCACAAGAATTCATAACAATTAACCCATCTTTAAGATCAACATTCACACTTTTTATTAATTGAGTTAAAGAATTTTACAAAGAGGAAATGAAATCAAGAATACAACTATTGCTTTAGACTTTCTCTCTCCTCAAAACTTTCCCTCCACTTTAAAAAGATCTCTCCCTCCTCTTAGGCCTACTCGGCTCTTTATATAGGATATTACATAGTGGGTGGAAGCTAAGTTGTCCTTTATTTTAGGATATGACTTGCGATATTCTCGCAAGTATACAAGTGTTAGATTTCGCAACGCTCCTAAATCTCACTAGATCTCCATAACTTTCTCGTGTTTAGGCTGTCTTCATCTGTTGCGTCATTTCTATAACCAGTCTGCGATATCTTCGCAGTGTGTCGTATAAAGATTTCGCAAAGGTATTGATGTTGCGATATTCTGATCCTACAAGATATCTACCTTGAAATTACATAGAAGAATATGCATTATGGTCCAGGGTTCTGGAACCGTGCACAATAATAATCTGTGATGGCAAATATGCCTTTTGAACTTACAAACATAAGTGGTGTTCAATATACTTAAGACTTAAACAATAATCTACAAACCCAAAAGATTTTTTGAACATAATTGTCTTAGAAATGTCTATGAGAGTTGTAGCAAAGGCGAACATAGTTATAAAATAGTTCGTGACCTTCTGTTTAGGTATATGTATCGGGTATGCATACCTATATGCAGTTTACGAAGTCAGGCTCAAGGGGTATGTGTACCAGGTATGCATACCTATTCAAGTTCGTGAAGTCATATCCAAGGTGTACACGTACCTTCCCACATTCCCGAACTCAGATCCAATAGGTATGCATATCGGCCGGGTATGTGTTCCTATTTAGTTCGCGGAATTTCACATTGACTTAGGTATGCATACTGTGTATCTTGCACCATACACTCTGAAAACTTTTTTAATAAAATTGAAACATTCCCAGACATAGACTATATTTACTGTTGCTTGGGAAATTTTTAAATGATCAACTTAAAACAAAAATGATTCATGAATAATAAATTATTCTTAACCAAGATTGTTAAGGATCTAAGAACATCCATCGCTTGAAGCGTATTTCGAGAGATAATTTATCAAGACAAGCTTGAACTCGAAATTTCTTCTTTGCAATATTAAATCCACTAAAATCATATGATATAGTCTCAAAAGATAGAATGGTAAATGCCACGAGTAAATAGGATATGCCAGTCTTCACATACCTCTTTGATGATGAACTTCTCGCAAATGTCTTTGTTTGTTCTTCAGTCTTCAATCTTCAAGGGTTATTCAGTGATGTCTGATACTCAACTACCATACTCTATCCTATTCCAAGACTTGATTTTAGTAGACCAGAAATCAAGATATAGTTTTGTGCATCTAACATTGACAAAAAGCTTGAGATAACAAAACTTGCGAATTCGATCGAGTAGTGCTCTAACACTCCCACCCTCGATAAGTGAACCACCATCATCTTTGATACAATTTTTAATAGGTCGACCCTCCACCAAGAATATCCGCAGTTAGCCATCGTGGTCATCCAATAGTATGTGATTGTGAACATGAATTATTGTGGTCATCCAGAAACAAATTTTCGAGAAGCCCATCCCTGTATTGCTTCAGGCACATTAAGCTAAAATGCATAGTTATTTACAAATCTGAAGATAGTTGTGATGAGAAGGTCTCGATGTTCTTTTCGGGTATATCATTACATGTATTCTATTCACTGCAAATATTGTGTGTTACAACCACAACAATATATATACGTGATTTACCTTCGCAGGCTACATCGACAACCAAAACCTACCAGAAAAACTTCTACTATAATAAAAAATTGTTATGCATTTTTCACATGGAAAAGGTCAAATAGAAGTGTTAATAGACATACCCGAGAACAAAATTGAAAAACCTTAGAGATCAACATTTTTTTATCTCATAGTAATATTGGCACTCAAAGGAACACTCGACCCTCCCATCAAAGTGAAAAACCTAAACAATGTTCCTAGGTTGGTTATATTAATACCTCCAAATCTAGTCCTTTGTATACATAAGACAAGCGTGACCCTTAGAAATTTAAACTTTATAAACAATTTTTCCTAACTTCGCTACTAAGTTCTTCAACATTTTGACCAAGTTTACTTGAAACATCGTTCAACTTAAACTCATACTCTTCACCAATGACTAAACCAACAAACACGTATAATTCAATATATACCTTTTTTTATACTCGGATACTATATCACTGCTCGTACTTATTCGTTAATATTGTACAATGGTGCCTCACTATACCTTTTTTTCTTTCTTTTTTTGATAATTTTTATTGAAATTAGTTTTTATAGTGACGATATCGAAGAAAAAAAAAGAGTGAGGCATCTACAACCCCACTATGGGAGGAGCCACTATCTAAAAGGGCCCACTTTATTGATGGACTCCTTCGACCGAAGGAGTCTTTAAAAAAAGTCTTAGTGATATGTAGACCGTCCAAAGTTGGTTTTTTTTAATATTTTTTTTAGCATGCCATCCGTTGGCCGACTAGCATAGGTTATTTTTATTAGTTTTATCTTTTATTGATTTAAAAAATATACAAACGTCAAATTGACTTCCATTTAGTAGTATCATTCTAAATGACACACAGTATCATTTGAAATGTATTTTTGAAAGACCTCATAGTGGAAGTTCACATCTACGACGAAATCTTTGTTCTGAAAAAGGCTCCATCACAACAATCATTTCAGGTGAAACGCAATCTTAACATAAAAATATCTCACATGATTTGCGTTAATACCTTAGGTGTAAGATCACTATCGTTATCCTTTAATTTTTTTCTCCCCAAAATATCTCGAGTCTTTATGATGCAGATCGAAAGCGCTAAAGGATGATAACTGTCACAGCGAAATAAAAATTGATAACTAACCAATAAAATATAGAAATTAGGTTTTCTTTAAAGCGATATCCTAAAATCTATGGGTTTATCTAGACCTCGTTGGTTCACGAAAAATAACGACTATATATATGATTTATCTAGACCTCACTGATTCACCAGAACAACGACTATAGATATGAGATTGGTATTCAGACATCAGAAAAAACTCAACTATAAATATAAAATCAAAATAAAAAAACTCATCAAGTTTAAAGAACATAAAATAATTTTAATTAATCAAAAGAGTCTACTAAATTTCGGTTTTGGATCTCCTTATACAGATAACTCCTCGTAAACAAGCCCTAAACTTAACAAAAATATCAAATACTTATTTCCCAAGGTATCTACTACCTTTAGGCACTTTCATAACATATAAAAACTCTTAAAATAAAATTATAGACTATTCTAAAATTATCCTAATTAATAAATCCGAAAATTAATAATTTTTCTACTAAAATTGTCATGAATAAAATAAAAATAATAATAGGAAAATAAATATTTAGTTTCTATAAATCCCCCTTCATCATTCTACCGCTGTTGGAGAAGATTCGTTCTCGAATCTTACCGGTACCATAATTTGCATGTGTAACTCGTTTATAAGAATCTTCATACACATGAATTGATGTCATAAAAAAAATAATTTATGCACCGTAGAGAAGCATGAGTTATGGGGGAAACCCAAAATGGATCTTTGTTAGAGCATTGCTCGGTTGAACTCACTAACGTTTGTATGTCAAGCTAGTTTTCAAATTTAGTTTCCAAAACGTATTCTTGATTTAGTATACCAAAGTTAGTTTCGGACTAGATTAGGTTAAAGAAGTAGAATCGAAGCTATTCTTGAAGGATGGAGATTGAAGACTACAAGAAGACATCAACGAGGACTTCATCAACAAAGGTATGTGGTAATTAATTTCATTTGGATTCTTGTTCGGATATACCTTTCTAATCTATCGAAACAAATGCTCACCCTATGGAACAATTCCTGTGACGGTAAATGTACATTTATGTATACATACTCGAGGTTATTTGTGCCACGACTTTTGTGACAACAACCTTTATCCCTGGAAAGGTTCTCACATTGTAGTGAATGATCTTACGAATTCAACGAGCCAAAAATCACTTAGTTCCGAGTTATAACGATGAAGTTATAAGTGATTTATTAAAGAAACAGTTATAAGTGTTGTTGTAACTGTTGCAGTTCCTTAGTAGGAAACAAGCCATGAACTGCTTGTAACGATTCACGGACTTGAGCGAAAATATGTGACTAGAAGTCTATTTTAGTCAAGTTTTTTATGTTTCCTCATCTAGGCAAGATGGTTATTCTTCCAAACACGATTAATTGCTATATAAAAGTGTTTGTGATATTTTAGATTCCTAAGTTAAATTGTGATTTGTTCATATAAATACAATATATGCTAAAGTAATTATTTATTTAATCATTTATGCAAGAATATTGTAACTAATGAAAGACTCCATAAATTAGGAGAGTCCTGAAAAAGGAAAATAGCTTAAACTTGCTTTGGATTCAAGCTACCTTTGCTTAGCTTTCAAGCTAACTTGTTCACTATAAATAAAGGGTTCGTAAATGCTAAACCATTTTATCCATTTGGAAAATTGGCGTAAGCTTCATAGGTTGTTTTCCATGTATTCTGTTCTCCGTGAACAAGAGTGAGATAACTAAGTCTTTGCTTTGGGGATCACAAAGCCGAGTTAGTAATAATCTTCGTGATAGTTACGCAACTTGTAATCTAGGTTTTTCACCTCTTGTCTATTATAAGGCTTTCTCTTCTAATATAAGACCATTCAAGAGTTGTTGATCATAAACTCTAGGTTTTGATAGATTTCAGTTCTCGATCATATACCGATACTAGTTGGTCGAAATCAGAGATAGAAATAAAACTTTGATTAAGGTATCTTGTAAAAATCCTTAAGAAGTTTTAAACAAGATATCTTTAGATTTATTATAGTTGTTCTTGTTGTAGAATTATTAGGGTTTTCTTAACTTGGAAATTGATCTTTGGAATCGCCCAAGTTCACTTACGAAAATCAGGTCTACAGACTCCTTGTATGCACGCATATTGATTGTAAGTTCAAACCCTAATCTACAAGTTTGTTTCGATATCTCTACTTTTATCTGGTAGTTGTTCGAAACAAACATAAGATTTCCAAAACCTTGATTCACATCTAAAGGGAAATCAAACTAGTGTTTTGTGAAACCAAAATATCAAAAAGTATCAATGGTGTTGTTGCTTCTTCTAAAGAGAACTAACATTTTGCTAGAAGATTTTTGAGAGTGATTCTGAAGAGAACTGTGTTCTTCCAAAAGATTTCCGAGAATAAGTTTTAAAGAGAATTTGTGTTCTTCTAGAAGATTTACGAGAAGAATTCCTAAAGAGAATCAGTGTTTTGCTAGGAGTTCTACAAGTGCTTGAATACAGCTGAAATAGGTATTACATCTAGTCTGAATAGGTAGTAGGTAATTGGTGTAACAACTTAGTTTATTCTGGACTAGGTCCCGGGGTTTTACAGCATTTGCAGTTTCCTCGTTAACAAATTTTTTGGTGTCTATGTTATTTATTTTCCGCATTATATTGTTTATATTTATAATCGAAATATCACAGCTTGTGCGTTAATCAATCATAGTTGATAAGTCCGACCTTGTTTGTTGGATATGACTTGATTGATCTTGGATATTGGTCTTTGGTACCGTCCAAGTTTCTCTAGCTACAATCAGACTTATGGATTCATATCTTCATGTCCATTTATGTTAGTGATTATAAAAAGAGAAATAGATAAACTCTTTGATATTATTCCTTGATTGAGTTTTTACTCTCGGAATATTATTAAGATTTAGTCCATACAGATTGTCGAACGAAATATTGGGTGTGGTTGTTATAACCTCGCATTTTCAATTGGTATCAGAGTAGGCAAACATGCTAAGGCCTCATAAGTCTGTGTTTAAAGCAATATGATTATTATGGACAGAAGTGTTATCTCTATAAACGTACCGCCAGCCTTTGATGACACAAATTACTTATGGTAGAAAATTGCTATGCGTTCTTTTCTACAAGCCTGTGACTTTGAGACATGGAAACTTGTCGTAAAGGGATATAATTTTCCAACAGTTGTAAGAGACGGTGCAACTGTTGATAAAGATATAGCCGATTATAGTGAAACCGAGATTAATGCTGCAAGGCATAATTCTGATGGTTTAAACGCTATTATTCATGCCATAAGCCCAGATCTTCAGCACCACGTGACTACGTGCAATAAGTCTGAAGATGCTTGGGATATCTTAGAAGCCGTATTTGAAAGAAATACTGAAAAGAAAGAAGCAAGGCTTCAAAACCTAGCATCTGACTAGGAAAACCTTCGCATGTCCAATGACGAATCCTTTTATGATTTTAACCAAAGACTTTCTCAAATAGTTAACTCCTCATATTCGTTAGAAAGAACTATTCTGGAGAAAGTTATTGTGTGCAAAATTCTCAGGTCTCTACCATCAAGATATAAGTCTAAGAAACATCCCATTGAAGAAGCAAACGATCTTTCAACACTCTCTAGAAATACTCTTGTTGGAAAGTTAAATATCTTTCATAATGAACACCGGTCTGAAAAAGAGGTGATTTCTCTTAAAGCTGCAGACAATTCTGAATCCTCTGAGGATAAATCTGGTTTGCCGGATGCTAAGGATAATATTCCACAACAAGTTAGAAATTTTTTGAGAAACAGGAAAAACAGATTTTCTAAAGGTGCAACATCTCCTAATGATGATGTACAATGCTTTAGCTGTCGTGGTTTCGGGCACTTTTCTTCAGCCTGCCCTAGATGGAACTGTAAATAACCAGCATATGCAGCAGCTATGCCTACTTTTGATGATGGACCTGAATATTATGATTACCAAGAGTACGTAGGCGCGGTTGCATTAGCTACTGAAAAAACGCTTTCAGATATTGATTCTGATTTTGACGAAGAAGTGTTCCATGTAGATCCAGTTGCTAATAAACTTCTTAAGGAATGTCATCAGAAACTTTCGGAAGCTGAAAGCACCATATTTAGTGAGAAAGTTAAATATGACAGACTTCGTAGTCGAAATAAAGACTTGCAAGACCAACTTGATTCTATTGGTGCAAGAGATTATCTCAACGAAATACGAAATCTTAAAGAAAAAATTGCTGGAGATCGTGATCGGGAAATTATTCTTCAAGCAAAAGATAACATGGAGAACATTGAGATGAACTTGTTATTTGATTCAGAATGAGAAGATCTCAAAGTTCAATATGAATCATCCAAGAATGATCTAGTTATTGCTATTGAAAAGGCCAAAAGTTTGGAAGAAGAAAACTCGAGCTTAAAACAGAGTTTGTCTAGAAATAGCAGCTTAGATAAATTAACCTCGATATTGGGAGCATGTAGAATTCATCGTGATACACTAGGATTGGGATATGAAGGAATATACGCTCCTGGTATTTGCAAAGAGGTTAAATTTGTCAAAGCTAAAGATTATTTTCAACCAAAATCTTCCACGGATGACAAAAGTGAAGTATCTCTACCAATTGTTAATGACGAAAAGAGGAAATTACATAAAGCTCCAAAGAAACACATACACATTCAGGTACACTAAACATGACTTTTTCCATTCTACTATACATTGCTTTTATTGTGGAAAACCAGGTCACTTGCAAAGGAGTTGCAGATTTCTTAAACGAGATAAAACCAGATCTGATTCTATTAAGATGACAAGATCTGATGTTCCAAACTGAAGAAAGACTGAGTCACATAATATCAGTTCTTCCAGTATTCCCCCACGAATATTCGGGGAGAAAAAAAAAACGTTGCTCCAAAAGCTACTCCGAAATGGGTACCAAAGAAGATCAATAAAGCAACAAGTGCCATTAAGAAGGATCTCCCAAACAAGAGTACGACAAGGGAAAACATCTTAATGAGGTATGGAACAGTTATTGAAAGTTTCAAGGAAGTTGTTAAATTCCTAGAGTCTATGAATGATTTTGTTTCGATTACCCGTGGTGAGCAAGATTTTGTTCACCTCAACACAACTTGATTGTGTTAGAAATGCATCCTCACCAACAAGCCCTAGTAAATGCGGTGAGGAAAACAAAAGAATTGGGGCGCACATATTATGTTGGGTAAATTATTGTTATGAGCTAGATTATAACTCAAATTAATCATGTGAAATTAATCTTGAACATTTTGTTAGAGCATAGCTCGGTTGAACCCACCAAGCGTTGGTATATCAAGTTTGGTTGTCATATTTTAGTGAACCAAAACTCATTTAAAGAGTCGCTTGATTTTTTACTAGAGTCAGTTTCGTATAGTTTAGCTTGAAAGTATTAGGATATGAGACATTACAAGTATTACGTGAAGACTTGAAGAATATGAAGAAGTAAGGAACTACAACAACGACATCATCCTTCCACTTGAGGTTAGTAATATTTGACTTGAATTGTTTCATTCCCTAACGTATCTTTCAAGTTGTACATATTGAAAACATAATTGCGAAGCTGTGAGAATGATTATACTCTAGTTAGACATAGTATTAAGGAATTACAATACGAAGTATAACGTCTATCTTTTGAACTTCGTATATAAGACATCGACATAATCGTATGAATGATATTGTGATTATGTATGGGTATGTGTGAATATTTCGTCCTAGGAAACAATGTTTTACATTCGTTTAAAGGAAGTACAATTCATAAACTTGTTTTGTGAATCGAATGAGAAATCGCTAGGCTTATTGGTATTGTTATTCATTGTAAATATTTGGATTACCAATATGTGTGTTTAGTATAACCGCTCATAAATTGTTTATGTATCTTGGTAAAACTATTCACAAGGCCTAACTTTTGTATTGGTATGACTTTTATTAGTGAAACCGATCTTAAGTAATCACCTGAGATGGTATGATCGATTTGTTGTAATTGGTATGACCAACTCTAGACATTGGGAAACCGATCCTAGTAAGAGGTGCAACCGATCACAAGCAAAGGGGAATCGATACTTGTAAGAGATGCAACAAGTCTTAGATATTGGTAACCGATCCTATAACTTGTGCAACCAAATACAAGTTAGATGCCATAAAAATGTGGTAACCGATCCTAGTACCTAGTCAACCAAATTTTGGAAAACTAGTGTGACTGATCCTAGTACCCACATGGAGGTAGAACCGAAACTTGTTTTGGTAAAACCGTGAAACCCATGATTGATTATTTGATAGGATAATCAATCACATAGTTCTTAGAAGTCAGATGAACCAATTCTAAACTTGTTTGGAAGTGTGGCAAATCGGTTCCAAGATTGTAAATATGAAAAAGGATTTACAAAGTAAAGATGTCGACATACTTTGAACATGTGCAGTAACGCTTAATTAAGGAGAATCCCGTATCGAAATAAATTGAGAATCTTTTAATTAAGGTTTTTAGTTTTATATGCTTTTAATTTCCATCAATTAAAACGCATATCTTTAGAAAATAAAAATTGGTAATGTGCATTTACTAATTGGAGATTTTCTACTGAGATTTCGTTCAATATTTGGACAAAGCATTTCCAGGAATTATGGAAACCGAATTTGGAAAAATATTGCATATCTTGAGAAAATGTTCGGTTTTGGAAATTCCTTGGTGTCCAAACTTCCTTGGTCTATAAATATTGAAGTTTGCATTTCAAGCAAACTAATCCTCAGAGCCATCAAAACTACCTTGTTGTGTTGTTACTGGTGGAGCCGTCTATTTGGAGAGGAAAGTACCTTAATTAGGCGAAATCTCTTACGACCGCTCGTTTTAAAGACTTCTTTGGGAGTGGGAATATCTACGAGTACCGTTGGTGGGAAACTAGATAATTGCAGTTTATTATTAGTGTTTGATTGATTTGATTGACTAACGGTTGTTGAACTTTGATTGCACCTAGTTTGTTTATCCTTGAGAATCTTCTCTTTTGATATAAGATTCACTCAAACTAGATCGAACTTTCGACGGGGATCTTTAGACTGTTTGTAGATCTAAAGATGTCTTGTGATAATCCATTGTTAACAGACTCCATTCTGTGTGTGATTGATCACAAGAGATTTAAGTTGATTATGTGCAGGTGTTTATTGAAGATCTATGAAGATTTGAAGACGAAGAAGATTTCTGATTTGGGTTCATAATCTTTGGTGTGCACAAAACTTGATCGACTGGGGATCCAACTATAATCGGTTTATCTTTGTGATAATCTTGATTGATTAGTTGAGTAGATCAGCATCAATACGTTTCTTTGTGATTCGAAGTATTGATTGCATAATCTTAACAATTACTTTGGTAGTTGTTCAAAAGATTGATCTTAGGACCGGACAAAGGAGTTTATTGGGATAAACGGAAGAGCCTTTTGTCAAACTCATATCACTTATTCGAAAAGAGTTGTTACCGAACAGATTTGTTGTTCCTTTACTGTTTAGGATACGAACCAAAGGAATTGTTCCAAGTGCGTGACTTATTGCAAGTTGGAGGCGCAGGGATACAGACGGAACTAGGTAAACTATAGGTTTAGTTGCTTGGTCTCAACTATACGAAGTTGGTTTAGATTTTGTATAGCGGCTTAATCCTGAGAGTATTCAATTTTGGACAAGGTCCCGGGGTTTTTCTGCATTTGCGGTTTCCTCGTTAACAAAATTTTGTTGTGTCTTTTACTTTTCTATTTTCGCAATTATAATTATTTTTATTATAATTAGAAGTAAAATACACAAACGTTAATTATTATTTACTTGATAGCAATCCTATTGTGTTTGGTTAAGCCCGAACCTTTTATCAAGTAAACATACTTCGTTGTTGTATTTTCTCGATCTTGTATCCATAGTCAATTACACAAGAAATCTTGTTGTCGTATTGTCTCGATCTCGTATCCATAGATGATCACACGAAGTGTGAACCGACTAGTTGTATTATCTCGACTCAGTCCATAGACAATCACTTCGGAGAAAGGACTTATAGGTGGAATTTTTTTAGATTGAGGTATATTTGGGTACCCTCGTCTTTTCACATTTTATATGATCTGTGTGAGACAATCATTTAATGTTAACTCATGATGTTTCATATTGATTAATAATCATTTGAAAATTACTTGAAGCTAGTGGTATGTGTAAGACTACCATTGTCATATTCTAAGGATGTTTCAAATCGATTATCGAGAGTTTTAGAACTACTACTGAAATTCTAGATTACAGGTCAGTATGCGAACTATGTTTGCGAACTGACGTAACTAGTTTGGCCAGAAACTGTTGTTTTCGAACCAGTGGCACTAGGAAAGATCCGGAACTATTATTCACGAACTCAGTTTTAGGACCAGTAGGTTCTGATTCAGCAAATGACAACTCGGTTGTTTGTGCTCGTGAACTCAGGCTTGTTTGCGAACAAAAGTTTATGAACTGTTATTGTCGTTTTTGTTCGAAAAATCTATTTGTGAACCGTGGATAAACAACTCACGAACTGGAAATAGTACGCGTACCTAGAAAACGTACTTACCCAGTCAAACATTAGCAGATACATTTTGATCAAACTTATGCGGCTAATGATCTATATACCACATATATGATTTTTAATTACCTAACTTGATTTGTGTTGAAATTATTAACTATAACAGGTTAGAAGAAATAATCAAAGTCAATGGCTTTCGGTTTTTACTATCAAGGAATTTTATTTTATACACTTATGGTAACCATTCTTGGTATAAATCCTTGTGGAAAAGGTTGTTCTTCCTTATAAGAGTATCAATTCTTGTATATACAAGTTTGCATGTTAGTACCATGAGATAGTTTTAATTCTTAGTAACATGATCTCATGAGAGACTTTCAATGATTGGTTCTTAGCTCATATCTCCTCGTGGGATTTCTAAAATCCAATATATATAAATCCTTATCCTTGGAGTAAGGTCACTCATGTTGTTCCTTTGGGAATTACATCAAATGGGGGAGAGTTCTTAAATGAACTCGGGCTTAATTGTCATATCTTTGTGGGGAGAGCGGTTATGGAATTTGAAAGGGCTAACTTGTATCTTAATAAACTCCTTGATCAATACACTATGTTTCGACTATGTGAAACCATCTAAAGAAAAGTTGATATGCTTCTTTAGTCATGAATTATCTTTTGAGAATTCATAACGATCCCATAGTTTTCGTACTTTTGTCAATTTATATTGACAAAAAGGGGGAGAATTATTTAGTAGTTCACACTACATACATATGGTTTACGGATTATTTTGTAAGGGGGAGTGGATTTCATTCTAAGATGGAAGTATTGACTAAGAGGAGGTGATACATATCACCATAATATTATTTCGAAGTTATGATACAAATGGACTTTGATAAAGATAATAATACTATTGTATGGATCTTCAATAAGTACAGGATGAACACACACATAGTTGAAGAAGTTGAAGAACCAAGGAAATCAAGCATGATGGAGTTTGGAGCTTTTATTTGTTTAGATACATTTGTAAAATGGGTTTTTCACTAAAATTGACAAAAGGGGATATTGCTATAGCATTGATCGGTTGAACCCACTAGCATTGGTATGTCAAGCTAGTTGTCAAATTTAGTTGCCAAAACGCATTCTTGATTTAGTATACCAAAGTTAGTTCCGGACTAGATTAGGTCAAAGAAGTAGAATCAAAGCTATTCTTGAAGGATGGAGATTGAAGACTACAAATAGACACTAAACGAGGACTTCATCAATAAAGGTATGTGGTAATTAATTTCATTTGGATTCTTGTTGAGTTCCACCTTTCTAATCTATCGAAACAAATGCTCACTCTATGGAACAATTCTTGTGATGGTAAATGTACATTTATGTATACATACTCGAGGTTATTTGTGCCACGACTTTTGTGACAACAACCTTTATCCCTGGAAAGGTTCTCACGTTGTAGTGAATGATCTTAAAAATTCAACGAGCCAAGAATCACTTAGTTCCGAGTTATAACCATGAAGTTATGAGTGATTTATTAAAGGAACAGTTATAAGTGTTGTTGTAACTGTTGCAGTTCGTTAGTAGGAAACAAGCCAAGAACTGTTTGTAACGGTTCACGGACTTGAGCGCAAATACGTGACTAAAAGTCTATTTTAGTCAAGTTTTTGATGTTTCCTCATCTAGGCAAGATGGCTATTCTTCCAAACACAATTAATTGCCATATTAAAGTGTTTGTGATATTTTAGATTTCCTTCTTCAGTTAAATTGTGATTTATTCACATAAATATAATATATGCTAATGTAATTATTTATTTAATGTAACATCCCCACTTCGAATTCTAGGTCGGCCGCCCTAAAATCCCAAGTGTGGCTTACTCATGGACCATTTTTACACATTCAAACCGTTAAGCCAACAAATGGAGATCGGGTTATAATATGGAGCACATTCACAACAATCCATAATAAAAGAAAGTTTATTTAATAAAACTGGTAGTAGTTGTAAAGTTTCATGAAAAACTTTAAAATGAAACAAATAATCCTCGACTCGCAGGTCGGCCTCCAAAATAAATGCGAATAATTTATTTAAAAGAAACAAAGTTTGGTCCTTGAAAGAATTCAATGAAATATCTAGCTAAGCACCTTAAATAAATCAAGAAGAAGAAGCTGTTCAAATCAGGAAATTAAATTTACAAGCTAGGTTGCTCCACGGTCACGGTCTCCTGAAAAAAATAGTAGGTTGGGTCAAACCCCAACTAAAAGTAGGCTTCCACACCCTTATATCCTTATGGATAATCTAATACGCCCTAAATAATTCATAAACATTAATTAGAAGAAAAAGAAAACATTTTATGAGATAGGCGTTTTTAAAATGTCACGGTAATGACAACATTTTAGCGAGTAAAGTAGACAAAAAAATAAATAAACCTGCGATGGTAACAAAAGCAAAATGAAAACAGGCCATGACAGGTTCGTGAAACTACCCATTTCCCTGGTCCTATACTTTACCGTCAGTCCCACTCTAGTCTCTTAGTCTAACCGTTCAACAAGAAAGTACCAGCCCTTGTGTAGTCCACCTAGTTCACCTACCGTGCGCGGGAGAACATGGTGTTGTCGCACCCATCAAAAATAATAGATCCATATATTTACGAGACCCCTCGGTCATCACCTTAATATTCATGGGTATCAAGCCAACTACGAGTAACAATCAACAAATATATGAAAGTGAACTCAACTCTGAACACTTACTACCTGACTGTTAACATATACCACCTATGACATCACCTCCGTCATTTGTAGTCAACGACAACACAGTATAACAGCCACATCAATCACTGCCTAAATATCTTTGCCCATGACCCATGACTATCAAAAGAGAAAAAATAGGGTCCGTTAAGACCAACTAATGTATACAGAGGTCTAACATCCATCATTTACCATGGTTATACTATCACTTTTTTTTTTTTTTAAGCATCTAATCCACAGTGTCACCATTTCTTCTCCCTATCATAAGCTACCAGTAAACACTATGTCTAGTGATAAACATAAACTCTAATTTAATATCCAATCCAACTGGACTTAGTATGGATACGGGAATGCAAGATCCCAACAAAACGAAAGCGAGTCTCAAACCATTTTGTGGAATCACGTCATCTCTCGGAACATAAAACTCTCATAAAGCGAAAACCCAATAAACCAATCAACCCCGGACTTAGAATGAAATCATTTACAGATGTTTACATCTCCTAAAGATCGTTACCAGTAAAACTATTCGTCTATCTAACTATACTAAAAAAACTAACAGTAAGATTAGAACTCCAACTGGAAGCATATGTACTAAATCATTCCAACCCATATTGACTGCAACCAATTCATAAGAATGAAAAGATAACATCACTTGAAAACTATTACAGTGATTAACGAAAATATAACCTGTTAGATCCTTCACGATGAGCTGCACATGGTTATCAGACTAAACATAATAGTTATAAGAATTAGGAAAACCTACCTGTTTTGCGGTTAAGATGATTTCGCTCAAAAGAATCACTTCCAGTTCTCAAAAAGGTCTCCTTTCTTCTTCGAAATCTCGCTCACGACAACTAGAATTCTAGAGAAGAAAACTTTAGGTGCAGCCGATTTCTTTTCTTTTGTTCTTGTGAGATTAACAATAACCCTAATCTCTTACCAAATATCCTAGGAGAACTTTCCAAAAATATTGGATTTTTTTTTTTTTTTTTTTATTTTCTTTCCCAAAAGTCCACGACCATTATTATGGTGGAAAAGATTGTGGGAAACCAAAACTAAGGATACCACTAAACGGTACACATTTAGGATAAGGGGATTTTACAATCTTCCCCCTAAAAGAAAAGGATTACGTCCTCGGAATCGATATGCGTTTACCGATCTAAAAAGATTCACATAGCGCTTCATTATGGTCCAAATGGTTAGCTAGCCCTAAGTTAGCATACCAAATGTTTGCATCGACATTTCCAAAGTTTTTTAACCAGCTAAGCAATACAAATGCGACCCCTCGGTCATCGCAAGTACCCATGCATAGCACCAAATATGCGACCGGCCCGTCGGTCATCGCATAAATAACTTATGAAATTCGAGTCAACCATGTAGAAACACAAACAACAACAACTAATACTATTCACCTTCACATAGCATTACCGTATCAGCCCTTGTGTAGTCCACATAACTCCCCTACCGTGCGCTGGAGAGCTAAGTGTTGTCGATCCCATTCCAAGATAATAGAGCCATATCTTTTAGGCAACCCCTCGGTCATTGCCATAATAATTTATGGGACTCGAGCCAACTACAGGCAACAATCAACAAACAAACAAATTGTCTATGCATAACATTTCTATGTCAACCGTATCCACACTAATATGGCTGTCAACGACCAGCAATGGAAGACGACAAAGACATCACAAAGAAGATAATAAACCACTATATATTCTTATCATACAAAGGGGACATTCATTTTCAAAAAAAATATTGTATATTGATCATCCATGCTATACTAATGCACAACAATAGTCTACACTCACCTACGCAAGAGTATTTAGCCTATCAGCACTACGTCACAATCAAAAAATTTAAATCTCACTAGGTTAGTCTGAAACTTGGCCCACCATTAAAAGGATCACACTTCACTAGCATGCATGAACTATTGTAGGTTTTCCAAATATATATATATATATATGTCTCATTCACAATAAAGACGATCCTCCTATCAATGTCCATTTTAAGATTAGCGAACAATGAACAACCAACACTCAATTTCGTACAAGCAGAACAATCAATGTGCTCCTAAAATTGTGCCTAACGTGATCAAACAAGACCCTACACCCGCTCCCAAGGATTTACGTTACCAGGGCTCTGATACCATTCTGTAACATCCCCACTTCGAATTCTAGGTCGGCCGCCCTAAAATCCCAAGTGTGGCTTACTCATGGACCATTTTTACACATTCAAACCGTTAAGCCAACAAATGGAGATCGGGTTATAATATGGAGCACATTCACAACAATCCATAATAAAAGAAAGTTTATTTAATAAAACTGGTAGTAGTTGTAAAGTTTCATGAAAAACTTTAAAATGAAACAAATAATCCTCGACTCGCAGGTCGGCCTCCAAAATAAATGCGAATAATTTATTTAAAAGAAACAAAGTTTGGTCCTTGAAAGAATTCAATGAAATATCTAGCTAAGCACCTTAAATAAATCAAGAAGAAGAAGCTGTTCAAATCAGGAAATTAAATTTACAAGCTAGGTTGCTCCACGGTCACGGTCTCCTGAAAAAAATAGTAAGTTGGGTCAGACCCCAACTAAAAGTAGGCTTCCACACCCTTATATCCTTATGGATAATCTAATACGCCCTAAATAATTCATAAACATTAATTAGAAGAAAAAGAAAACATTTTATGAGATAGGCGTTTTTAAAATGTCACGGTAATGACAACATTTTAGCGAGTAAAGTAGACAAAAAAAAATAAATAAACCTGCGATGGTAACAAAAGCAAAATGAAAACAGGCCATGACAGGTTCGTGAAACTACCCATTTCCCTGGTCCTATACTTTACCGTCAGTCCCACTCTAGTCTCTTAGTCTAACCGTTCAACAAGAAAGTACCAGCCCTTGTGTAGTCCACCTAGTTCACCTACCGTGCGCGGGAGAACATGGTGTTGTCGCACCCATCAAAAATAATAGATCCATATATTTACGAGACCCCTCGGTCATCACCTTAATATTCATGGGTATCAAGCCAACTACGAGTAACAATCAACAAATATATGAAAGTGAACTCAACTCTGAACACTTACTACCTGACTGTTAACATATACCACCTATGACATCACCTCCGTCATTTGTAGTCAACGACAACACAGTATAACAGCCACATCAATCACTGCCTAAATATCTTTGCCCATGACCCATGACTATCAAAAGAGAAAAAATAGGGTCCGTTAAGACCAACTAATGTATACAGAGGTCTAACATCCATCATTTACCATGGTTATACTATCACTTTTTTTTTTTTAAGCATCTAATCCACAGTGTCACCATTTCTTCTCCCTATCATAAGCTACCAGTAAACACTATGTCTAGTGATAAACATAAACTCTAATTTAATATCCAATCCAACTGGACTTAGTATGGATACGGGAATGCAAGATCCCAACAAAACGAGCAGTCTCAAACCATTTTGTGGAATCACATCATCTCTCGGAACATAAAACTCTCATAAAGCGAAAACCCAATAAACCAATCAACCCCGGACTTAGAATGAAATCATTTACAGATGTTTACATCTCCTAAAGATCGTTACCAGTAAAACTATTCGTCTATCTAACTATACTAAAAAAACTAACAGTAAGATTAGAACTCAACCGGAAGCATATGTACTAAATCATTCCAACCCATATTGATCGCAACCAATTCATAAGAATGAAAAGATAACATCACTTGAAAACTATTACAGTGATTAACGAAAATATAACCTGTTAGATCCTTCACGATGAGCTGCACATGGTTATCAGACTAAACATAATAGTTATAAGAATTAGGAAAACCTACCTGTTTTGCGGTTAAGATGATTTCGCTCAAAAGAATCACTTCCAGTTCTCAAAAAGGTCTCCTTTCTTCTTCGAAATCTCGCTCACGACAACTAGAATTCTAGAGAAGAAAACTTTAGGTGCAGCCGATTTCTTTTCTTTTGTTCTTGTGAGATTAACAATAACCCTAATCTCTTACCAAATATCCTAGGAGAACTTTCCAAAAATATTGGATTTTTTTTTTTTTTTTTATTTTCTTTCCCAAAAGTCCACGACCATTATTATGGTGGAAAAGATTGTGGGAAACCAAAACTAAGGATACCACTAAACGGTACACATTTAGGATAAGGGGATTTTACATTTAATTATTTATTTATGCAAGAATATTGTAACTTAGGAAAGACTTCATAAATTAGGAGAGTCTTGAAAAAGGAAAATAGCTTAAACTTGTTTTGGATTCAAGCTACATTTGCTTAGCTTTCAAGCTAACTTGTTCACTATAAAATCTTCGATGGGTACACATTGAATGATGTTCTGCAGAATTGGGATGGAGTGTTAGACACTTCGTAGTAGAGTAGTTCTGGGATCTTTCTGGGGATTTTTTGGTTTGTTTAGACTGATGTCGTAAAAATCCTTAAGAAGTTTTAAACAAGATATCTCTAGATTTATTCTAGTTGTTCTTGTTGTAGAATTATTAGGGTTTTCTTAACTTGGAAATTGATCTTTGGAATCGCCCAAATTCACTTACGAAAATAAGGTTCTCGGACTCCTTGTGTGTACGCATACTGATTGTAAGTTCAAACCCTAATCTACAAGTTTGTTTCGATATCTCTACTTTTATCTGGTAGTTGTTCGAAACAAACATAAGATTTCCAAAACCTTGATTCACAATCTAAAGGGAAATCAAACTGGTGTTTTGTGAAAGCAAAATATCAAAAAGTATCAACGGTGTTGTTGTTTCTTCTAAAGAGAACTAACATCCTGCTAGAAGATTTTTGAGAGTGCTTCTGAAGAGAACTGTGTTCTGCCAGAAGATTTCCGAGAATAACTTCTAAAGAGAATTTGTGTTCTGCTAGAAGATTTACGAGAATAATTCCTAAAGAGAATCGGTGTTCTGCTAGGAGTTCCACAAGTGCTTGAATACAACTGAAATATGTATTACATCTAGTCCGAATAGGTAGTAGGTAATTGGTGTAACAACTTAGTTCATTAAAAGTCTCTCATGAGATCATGTTACTAAAAATTAGAACTATCTCATGGTACTAAGATGCAAACTTGTATATACAAGAATTGATACTCTTAGAAGGAATAACAACCTTTTCCACATGGATTTATACCAAGAATGGTTACCATAAATGTATAAAATAAAATTCCTTGATAGTAAAAACCGAAACCCATTGACTTTGATTATTTCTTCTAACCTGTTATACTTAATAATTTCAACATAAATCAAGTTAGGTAATTAAAAATCATATATGTGGTATATAGATCATTAGCCGCATAAGTTTGATCAAAACCAAGAGACGCCTTGCAATGAACACAATCTACACGTTTGCGGTGATCCAAAAATGAATTAGCTTATGCTACTCAGAAATACTTTTCATACCGAATTTTTCTCACGGTTGCTTGAGTCAAGTTCATAGTTTTGGTGTGAGTGCTACTTTATACTCTCTCAATACCCGCACTCACATGAAACGTGTGTGTGATGGGTTTACATGACTTATATGCATGCCTCACCTTTCTTAGAATTTTTTCTTTTGTTAGTGCTTACAGTTTTAAAGATGTACCCCCACTATAATAACCGCAAAAAAATTAAAAAATAAATTAATACCCCGATTCGGCAGGCAGGATTCGCTGATTGGAACATAGGTAATGGTTTATCCTTTCCTAACACCGAGGCCTCTTTAACACATTTGGCTTCATATAGCAGTTATACATGATCGTGCGGGAGTAATCCAGCGATGGGGTTTGAAATGCTAGAGTCCATAACAATGTGAATAAGGATTTGGATCAACTAATAACAGACGTCAAGTGTTTGATGTTTAGTTGGGGTTTGAAATCTGCGCTATTCTCGGGTTTTTCTTTGTCCACTTTGCTATGTAATTGGATTGCAGTGATGCATACATCCATGTAAGCTTTTGCTATCCTGTATCACTTTTCTGGTGACTTTATGGTATTTTTTTAATAAAATTTGCCATTTTTTAATTAAAAAAACAAAAGAGTAATCCAACGATGGGTGACGTGGAAACTCCCACTAGACTTCATACGGTATCCACACTGCACGGACCTTTAAAAACGGTTTTGTTTTATGTTTTTCGTGGTGTATCCATGAACATCATTTCATGTTTATTATGATTTTTGTTAAAGGGAGAGCAAAAACGGATCCGAGCAGAGCGAAAATCAGAGTCAACTCGCTAACTCGGACCTGTTCAATATAATACTCAAAGTTCGACCACATTACCCTTAAATACAATCGTTAACCACACAAAATGCAAACCCATTTACAAAAACAACTCCACCACCACCACCTACAACCAGAAGAAAAAAGAAAAAAAAGCCTTGTGTTAAGACTCTTTGTTGTTCACGAATGATGAAAGTAATTATAACTAAATCGCTATCATATAGTCGAATCATTTACAAAATGAAAATCCCACAAACAGCATAGGAATCTATAGGAAGAACAACAAAACTTTTTATTTTAGAAATATGAAATAGACAATAAGTAACAAAGAAAACCCATTCCAACGCTCAAACACGCAGCAAGCGAAAAACACCAAATGACTGTTTAGTTTAACAAGCAAAACAGATCTTAATAATTAAGCAAATAAGTAGGGCAATCAACAAACCCCAAAAATGTATTTTACCACTTTTACCTAAACCTAATTAATAATAACAACGAGATCTCAAGTCTCAACGGTGAAAAGAGCAATATATATGCAAGATATCATGCAAATCATAGCATCAAATACGTGTTCTCTTATCAAGATCCCAGGTTATGATAAAACGCGGTCGTCAAGTTCTTTGCATCGTTGAGTATTCTTTCCTGGTGAGTTTTTAAAATAGGGGAAGGAATTTCTATGTCGTAGGGGAAAGGCTTTCTATGTCGTACCTGTGCATAGAGATGTTCATGATGATGGTACAGTAAACAGATCCTTCTTCAGGAAACTCATACATACATTAATTCTTTTCTTTTGGCCCTCATCGGTGTTATAACCGATGGAGTAGTTGGTGGCGGACTGATGGAATTGCATGGCTATGAGTTTTGTGTGGCGGGTGTATTTAGTAAGGGTAGTTTGGTACGAATCAGAAAAATACATTGACTAGGTCTGAGTTAGCGAGTTAGCTATGATTTTTGTGCTCCTCAGAGCAACTGCAGTGTTGCGATCAAAACCAAAGACTAAAGAGTAAAAAAAAATACCAAATTTTGGGTTTAGTAGGTGTTCAAACACTACGGGGGAAGGAGTAAAATTGGTGGGGCGCAACTTTAAGTTGCGCCCCATTAAATTTTTTTTTTTTTTTTTTTTTGTTCAGACGTAACTTTGAGTTACGCCCCAATCAGGCGTAACTCTTAGTTGCGACCCAATTTTTTTTTTTTTTGTCTTTTATCGTCAGGCGGAGTTATAAATTACGCTTGTTCGGGCGTAACTTTAAGTTACGCCCGACTAAAACCAAACTAAAGACTATATTTGGTATGGTTTTTAGTTTTAGTCTGGTCTTTGATCTTTACTTCCTCTTCACTGCGTCTGCTGTTTGATCTTTACTCTAGCTTTTAGTCTCCCACTGTGGATGCTCTCAGATCCATTTTTACTCTCCCTTTAATAAAAATCTTTATTATTTTTACATTTTGAGAAATCAGAAACACCCCCGACAAGTATATCTCTTTAACAGATCGCCTAATAAATGATAGGGCCTCCGAATATTTATATCTTCCGGGTTCCTATTTAGAATCACATTTTTTCTGATGAAACATAACATTAGACTGTACAATTTTTTAGAGAATGACTGATTAGGACCTAATTCATTTCTAGCCATGACGATGATGGACCCAACTGCTTGACATGAGACCCATGCGCCCTTTTCATCTGGAATTCTGGATGGTGTGTATGTAGGAAACGATTTTGATCTAGCAGCGCTAGATCATTTTTGATTCATCGTTGGATGGGTGAATCCAATGGTGGTGGTGGTTTTAATGAAAATTGCATTTTTGCCCTTGGAGTAAAAACTTCGACAACCACCACCATTGGATCGACCCATCCAACGGCTCTAAGAAGACTAGATCAAAAATGATCTAATTTTTGTTTAGATCAAACTTTTTTCCGTGTATTTAGGATTGCAACCGTAAGTAAGTTTATCCCGGTCATTTCTTTTTTAAACGCCGAAGCCATGGACAGATCTTGACAAAACCAACTTAAAAATTCATTTTATTTCCTTTATCTATTAAAACAAAAAGGTAAAAATAAATAAAGTTTCGGTTCCAAAGACAAAGAGTATGAGTTTTACAATTTATAAATATGCGTAAAAACATCTAAACCTTCGTCTAAACTAGGACGGAAAGAGTATGAGTTTAACAATTTCAGTACCGTCTAACATGCGAATCAACCTGCACATCAGCTCTATCATTTTCCTGATGCTAGAACCAAATCAGCTAAACATAATTAAACTGTACTTTAGTTTTGGTTCCCAAACCTTTTTCTTGGTTAAAAAGGTCACGTAGTATGTGGAAAGCTTAAGAGTTGGTTGATCTCTCTTTTCTTGAAAAAAAAAATGGAGCACACAGTGAGATCCAGACACCTTTGGACAACAAGTACCGATACCTTCAACCTTAACAAGTACACCTTGGGTTCGCATTAAACAAATGTTGGGAAATCAGCTAGTTGCATTAAACAAAAACAAAGGATATGCTAGTTGCAGTAAATAATAACAAAGGGAACAAAGGATTCCTAGTATTCTAAACATCTTTACAGATGTTCTTAATTAATTGATCAAACAACTTGGATTAATTAAATTTAATCTCTCTTTAATTGTTTCTTCCAATGAAAGTCAAGGATTAGTGGATTTATATTGCTTAGTTATTAAGTTCAATTAGCTGAGAATATTGTTTATAAGTACTAATAAAATGATTAATAGAATAATTAGATTACAGTATATTAAAGTGCCTGATATACCTTAAAACTATACTAGTACCCATTTATAGTTCAGATAGTGAGAAAAGGATCCTGCCCATGATTAAACCCAGGTGGTGGGATCTTCCATGTGGAGAGATACGCATTCAGATACGTAAATTTTGCACTAGTTGCATTATTTTAAGACTGAATTTGGCAACTTGATCAGACACCAGGGGAAGAAGACATTTCAGATTTCATATGACATTTAAGGTTTTTTTACTCCTTACGGCTTGGAGAAAAAGCTGGGTTTTACTTCTGAATTTCAGATTTCATATGACATTGTAAGGTTTTTTACTCCTTATGACATTTAAGGATTGCCCGAGTCGCAGTGTTAATCTCCTTTTAGTATTTTTTTTTAAAGATTTTCCTGCGCAATTTTAGTTTACACCAAAGAACCAGCATGTGAAAAGGCTTTTAACTGTTAAGAAGGAATGGCATGTCCTGCTATTGAGCTTCGCAGGCCCAACTTGTTAATGCTCAGCACTCGGGCAAATAAAACACAGAGCTGCTCGAAATGTTTCGTATCAAATATATACTGTAGTTCCATAAATGTTTCGAAATGTGACTAGTATAGTTGCAAAAATGGCCAATCTTGCGATTTTATTGGTAATTTATAAAAGAAAGGTCTTAATTTTTGACCTTATGGGGCAGTACATAGACTTTACAGTTTCAATGATACTGCAGTTATACCTGCAAAGAATTGCTGAGTCTCTCCATTTCACCAAGCTCGAGATTGATAGTGCAGTAACCTCTAGTGGCGTGTCATTTCCCGGAAAATGTTGGACACCTTTGGAGATAATCTTGGAAGGAATTTGAATAACTGTATAAGAAACAAGTTTCTGATTTAGTCATAAATGGATTACATGCATCACTAAAGACGATTTTCGAGATTCAGAGTTTAAGGAGAAAGTAATGGACACATGTCACACATCGTAAATGTGTGTCACAATAATACAAACATGGTAATGACCCTGTAGAAGTGATTTGAGTGGACAACCAACCAAAGAATACTTTCCTAGCATATAAGTATCCATACTAAGACACCCTTCAACAGTTTTACTAAGCAAATATGTGCTTGCTAGTGAAAGATGAGTAGCATCACCAATCCAGGACGTTCCAGTAATGTTAATCCTCTGATGTTTACAGTGTTGGAAAACAATTACTAAAAAAGGATTTTTAAGTTTTTAATAAAATTATACTTTATTGTTTTCTTTTGTGAATGAAAAAACTTATTACTGTGGAGTCTCCACTTTTAAGAGTTCTTCTTCTTAAGTTGTTTTGTTCCATTATATAAACACTTTTGTAAAAATCCTAAGGGAAAATATTTTATGGTCGTTTTCGAACAGTTTTCCGGAGATATCCGTCTGTGGGGGCTATAGCATCACTAAGACTCACTCTGTTTTCCAAAAATCCGTTTCATCAAATCGATCACTTCCACTATAAAGGAGCTAAGTATCAATAACTTTTGCTTATTTGATTTATCCTTTTTTTTTGATTATCGCACCCAACAATCTTAAGACATTAGAATTTGTAATAATCAAGAATGGTTGATTGGTTTGTGAATCATGGATGTTAATTATGGAGTGGAAAAACAGAAAACGAGTTTTTGGTCAGAGTTTGAGAGTTTCGAATTTATCTCTCAACCTAGAAGGAATTTCGACGAACCCTTTTGACACAACGTAGAGGACATCGATAGTTACCCACGTAAAATTTCAGAATTTTTGGAGTTGTAAAAGTATTTTTGATATTTTACAAAACAGAGAAACGTTCTGAAAATTCTGACTAAAATGTTTTATTAACTAAAGTAGTTTTTATGGGGTAACCATGAGTTTTTTGATATGGTGGTTCAAACGAAGTTTGTAAATCTAGATATTATCTTCAAAAAGACATGAAACTCGGAAAGGGATATTGTAGGCAACATAAAAACCTTAATTACTAGATAGTTAATGCTAATTTAGTTGAAACAAACTAGTATGAGTTCGGTGGCATGATGTCGGAAGTTAGTTTAATAACTAATGTGAGAGACCAAAGGTGGACTTTGGAGCCACCAAGCATGTTTGTTGAAACAGAGACTGTTCACCTCCTATCGAGGATAGGAGATGTCGAGAAACTCTATATGAGCGAAGCTCATATACGTAATATTCTCACATTGAATGAATCATGTTAGGGCATATGCAAGAATCTTGTATCTTGTTAACATTGTAGATGGTAAAAGACTTAAGATATTAATTGAATATGGAAAACTTGTCTTACCTAAGGGCAATTTTGAAGGAAACGTTATAAGACTTAAGGTCAATATCTTAACGAAAAATTGATGAAGTAGTTGATTCTTGTGTTTTCTTTTGTGTGATTGAATGTTTTGCATGGTAGACAGGTCAATGCATAACGGGAAGTGTAGGCTGCATACCCAAATTTAGTTTGGATATTGAACACAAAAAGTTAAATATTCGTAGAACCAAAATATGCTATAAAACCTTTTAGCAATATTGCTCGGAGTAATTCTAAGCCCTTAGAATTAATTAGGTTAGACCTAGTTGACATGAAATCAAACCAAACCAGTAGTTGATCGTAAGAACAGAACCATTAAGGAGATGATTTATGCCATGTTGACTCGATTTTGTTATATCCTGAATAGAGTAACCTTTAAGGGATTAGATAAAACTCCATATATTTATGAAAGATAGACAACCTTCTTATGCATACGTCAAAGTGTGGGGGTGTTTAGATAAGATATCCCGAGTACCCTACGCATATAGTTTATGGTTGTGAGTTCTCGCTTTTTCCGACTTTGGTGTGAATACTATTATGGAATCTAGGGATGCCGAGTTCTTTGAACATGTTTATTCTTAATCATGTACCTCATTAGAGATGTGATGTTGATCCCCTAGATTTATTTTCAAATAGTCGAACTTATCTTTAAGGAAGATGAATTAGAGTTGATCCTAGGAGAAGTAAAAGATTAGAACCGAGACTTCTTATGGACTCGACTTCTTAATAAGCCTACACTCGTGAAAAGAAGCCATAACATCTATTGAAAACCCATTCTAGTAAGAAGCTTCATTTAGTGAAATTACCTCTAGGGAGTAAGACCATGTGATGTAAATGAGTCGAGACGTTAGATATATGGAACCGTGGAAAAGTATTAGGCTAAGCTGGTAGCTAAAGGATATAAATTAAAAGAAGGTGTAAATTTCCTTGATTCTTATTCATGACCAGAATTACTTCGTTGAGATGCCACGTAAACGGTGACATGGAAAATTTGATCATGAGATAATGTGTAGTGGATTTAAGTTAATGAATCACGACAAGTATATTTATAAGTAACTTGTTAAGGATGCCTGTGTGATTGTATGCTTGTATGTTGATATGTTTATACTTGATACAAACATAGAAGTGATTAATTCCACTAAAACCATGCACCTTTGAATGAGAACGTTGACTTGAAAGACTAAGGCTTTTTATGTAATCTTAGGGATGAGGATTAGAAGATAATCAAACATTTATAGTCTTAGTTATTCTCATTATGTTGAATTTGTGCTTAAGAGATACAATTAGTACGATTGTAATGTTCTTCTTGTAGACTCAAGAAAAATAAGGAAAATGGAGGATCTTAACTTGAATACTCAAGAGTTATAGGATGTCCGATGAATTTAATGAACTGTAAGAGTCCAGACATTGCCTATATTGTGAGTAAGTTAAGTAGATATACTTGTAGTAAGCAAGAACATTGTGATGTACTTAGTAGAGTATTATGGTACCTAAAATACTCTATTACCTTTTGTTTTATGAAAGGTATCTTGTTGTCCTTTAGGGACTTTGTGATAATCGGATAGTTGACTCGAGAGGAGTCTAAGTCTACGAGTGGATGTTTTCACTCTAGCAAGAGGGTTTTTTTTTGGAAGATTTCCAAACATACATATATTGCTCAATCCATTATGGAATCTCGAGAGTATTACGTTAGATAAAGCACGAGAGGGGGCCGAGTGCCTAAGATGCTTTTTTAGAAGACATTCCTCTCGAGGCATTTGCTGCCTATATCTATACATTGTGTTAGCTAAGCTATAATAGCTAAAGCTAAAAATAACTAATCTCAATTGGCGTTATTTCCATTGATTGGATAAAGTCCAAGGAGAATATCGCGTAACCTTTGACGTAAAGGTTTGTCCAAAGAGATAGTTAGAAATGCATCGAGGGGGATGGGGCTTAAGCTCATAAATTAAACTTGCCATGAAGGATACTCAACCTGGCGATTTGGAGATCCCAAGATCAAGGTTTCGAATGAGACAACTAATTTATGGTGGGTAAAGGTAAACAATCGAGAATTTTATTCTCTGTCCCTTCCCTATGGTGTAAACTGCATGTGAAGGATGACTTTTAATAAGTCTTAATGAGTTCTATAGTTTCAATTTAAGATTGAAGTGGGGTGGCAAATAACACTCTTTATAGAAACTCACCTATCCGAATGAGGAAGTGGGGCCGCTTCCTATGAGAATATGAGCTTTGATTCTCTAGAGCATTACAGGATATGTCCAGGGCCAAATTGGACAAAACGGCACGAGCTTGGCAAGCACCCTTGGAGATATCATCCGTGGTTGTTATCACGAATTACATCAAATGCTAGTTCAAGACATAGTTCCTTTGTCTCTAGCAAGTAACAGTAATATCTCACTAAGCAAAGGTTCAAGACCTCATGGACACCTCCGCCTAAAATGGTATTTCTGCGCTTTTTATGTGATTTTTATTTTGATGGTTTTGGTATTATCGGAACTTAGGACCTAAGGGTCACTAAGGGTTCACTAGTTCATGCTTTTTCACTTTGGTGAAAGGAACCTTTAGTCTCACTTGTGAGGAACTAAAGATGAGAGCTCTCTATACTATATGATTTTAGAAATCCATAGTATGACTTTGTGGCATCTTGTTGTGAGGGAGATTATGTGTTTTCGTGTTTTATTGATTTTTCATTCATGTGGGGATTGTTGGAAAACAATTACTAAAAAAGGATTTTTAAGTTTTTAATAAAATTATACTTTATTGTTTTCTTTTGTGAATGAAAAAACTTATTAGTACATTGTGGAGTATATTGTTTTAACCATCCAAGTGTTCCATTATATAAACAAATTCACTACTTTTGTAAAAATTTTGTCAGGTGGCAATGTTTATCCAGATCCATATAAATATATTCTGTTAAACCATTCCCCAAACCAAGTTTTGCCTATCGGAGATTTGGGGATCGTTTCATCAAATCGATCACTTCCACTATAAAGGAGCTGTATCAATAAATTTGATTTATCCTTGTTTTTGATTATTAACAAGATCCAAGTGAGAAATTTTGTCAGGTGGCAATGTTTATGATCCATATAAATATATTCTGACTGAATGTGAATGCTAACAAGACATGTAATGTGACTGAAGTATTAGAAGTTGTAACACGTACCCAAAGTTTCACACACGCATCAATAACAACTGGAACGAGGCAGACGAAAAGGACTATAGCAGATTGATCCACCTCAAGCCCATAATGATCGACCAGTACTTCTAACAAAGTCTGCCAACCAGATTCAGAATGGTAACTGCAATGTTACAGGTAAAGAATAAGGATAGACATAAGCATCTGTCATTCGCAGTAGACTAAATTACTATGAGAAAACAATGGATGAATCAAAATCAAAAGGCCATAATACTTCAAGTTAGCGTTTATCAATCCAGCCCACAATACCAGTATTGAAGTTCAAATGTCATGGAGCTTACAACATGAGCTGTTGGGGGGTATCATTAACCGTTTCGTCAATATCAGGGACTCACAACCATATGGATATCAGGATACGAGGCCTAGATAGTGCAGAATTCGATTTACTTTGATCTATTCTTTTTCTTCTACGAATGTTAGAGCTATACTTAGATGATATCGAATTGAATGCCAGCCCAGACTCAGACCTATAGAGCCCCTTACAGAACTAATATACAGTTACACACTTAACACAAGCATATACATAAAACACAGATCGGCATGAGTGGCAATAACACAACCAATTAGTTTCCCTCGAATTATAACATCTCAAAACCAAATTTAGCAACACTAGCATATAAATAAAACTAGCTTGTATGACATACTCGTACGCTTTAAGAAATAGTATAAGCAGTACCAATGAACAAAAATTTACCCCAAAAAAATATCCGTAATAAGAATAATAAGGAATGCCTTTCCCGTATCTGAAATATTATTTATTAGCTTGTACCCTGTAAATTTTAGCAAAGCCACCTACACAAATAAGAAAGGAAAAAGGTTAATTCTAAAGATATCTGGTCATGCCCGCGGCAAGTTGAGACAGTTTATTGACTTTATTCTAAAAAGACAAGTTTTGAACCAGTTTTGGTCCAGAAAGATCAGATAACTTTGCACAGGTTTATTTATACTTCAAGCAAAAGGAGACAGAAGAAAGTAAATAAGAGAACTGAGTACATGATCTGGTAACTCACTTTGCTTTGGTTGAAGTATAAAAGAATGAAAAGTGAAACCCCGAATACCATGTCTGACCATATATTTGCAAATGCTCTCCGGTTTTCTAATCTCCATTCATCTCTCAACTCTAACCTGAAGAGAGGCCAAAGGGAAGCAATAATACCAAATAAGTAAGCATTTTAAAATTGTTCTCTCTATAGTTTCAGCCTAGAACCACTCCAACATCATTCTTTAGTTTATTAAGGCCGCCAGGAACACATAGAAGTTTTGGGGAAAATAGTGACAAATTTTGCCAAAAGATGAGATTTTAAGCAATTAAGATGAACGAATCAACTTACGCTTTAGGCCGCAACTGCAACCAAACCTCATCATCGGAAAGAGGAGGCGATTTACCAATCTCCGCTTCAAGCCTAAAACTTGATCTCTCAATTTTCAATTCCTTCACCATTTCAAGTTTTTGCGATCTCCGTACATCAAAAAACTCGGCTGCAAGTGGTACAGTCTTCACATATCTGTTCAATTTGTAATAGGTTATGTAGAGCATTTCTTCTCTTTTTACTACTAAATCATACGTATATGACAGTCACAAAAAAAACATTTAAGGGTGGTAAAGATGCATATGTTGAAGGCTGTGAAACCAATTCAACACGGAGAATTAGAAATGAATGATCTATGAAGAATCCCATTAGGTGGTTAGGTATGGGTTCTTCTTGGCTCTAAACTAGAGAGCACGCTAAGATAGTATAAAGCCTTTGCTACTAGAGGATTTTCACACACTCTAGTGAATACTTTTAAACAAACAAGAGCAATCATGCATATCAAAGCAACATGTCCAAGAGATTACCTGTCCAAAAATGGCATGAGAACAAAGTCATGCACGACAAAGTCCAAAGCCCAAGGTATTAACACCAACACTGCCAAGAATTTAGCCTGGAATTAACAG
The DNA here is from genome assembly GCA_023531295.1 of Papaver armeniacum. Taxonomy (NCBI): domain Eukaryota; kingdom Viridiplantae; phylum Streptophyta; class Magnoliopsida; order Ranunculales; family Papaveraceae; genus Papaver; species Papaver armeniacum. The sequence continues at coordinate 104,817 of JAJJWW010004553.1, forward strand.
TGCTAACACATAAGTTTACCATATTCAATTTCAATGCACAAAGCACAACTGAATAATGTCTCATGTAATTTATATAGCACAGCTCGTCATAATACTTACAGAATTGGACGAGGCATACTGAAACACACGATCTTCATACAATAAATCATCTTCATCCACACCGAAAACTAAATCCTTCACAGTTTTAACTAAGCCTCTTTCAGGCATCATTTCACTCGGATCAGCACGAACCTCATTTACACTATTCTCAATAATATCACTCCAGTCTCCACCATAAACTTGAGAATCCGTCCCATCTTCAACAAGCCAATCTTCCCACATTCTATTCTCCACATTTTTTATATCCTCTTGTGCTTCACGTAATTCCGTAATTGCCTCCGCTCTCCTCTTCCAAGCTTCGAACTTCTCTTCCTCGGATAATTTCTCGTCACCAGTGGGGAAATCTAATTCTACTTCTTCTTCAAGTAAATCTTTCTCTTCTAAACCAAGCCAATTAGCATCTTCATCTAAAAAGAATTTCTTCCACCATGGTCTTTTCTTTTTCGAACCCCATTTTTCATCATTCTTAGCTTTTGTAATAAACATGCAATTTCTTTTCCTTCTTTTTCCAATTAACGATGATGACACCATAGAAGAAGAAATCAAAGAGCTAGGGTTTGTACTACTAATGTTGTAAAGATGCAATCTTTTGTTGGTATTAAATAATGTAAGATTCTCACATAATACAATAGAAGTGCTCATTAAGAACATATACTAGAGTTCTTAGCATTTTTCAGACTAAGATTTCACTTCATTTCAACATAAAAACAGCATTTTTTTATCAGGAAAAAATGAAATAAAAATAAAAGGTGTGGAATTCAGCTTAAGAACTTACTCAACTAGAAAGAAATGACAAAACCCGGAAACCCATTTCTTCTGCAACGGATTTTCGTGAGTCTTTCATGGTTCACTCCATTAATGTATTTAGCGGGAGAAGATAAACGGTTTGTTTCAACTTACAATTACAATTATCAAATGGATAACTTGAAAAAGAAAAACAAGATATTTGCGCACGTTAGTGGCTAACATACACACTTCTAGCTAAATTACGCAGAAATCGGACCAGAGTGCGGGCCAGTTTACACGAACCAGTTTTTTCTTCCTTTTGTTTTTTTTGTCAAGGGCCCTAATTCCTAAAGAAGGCTAATAGTCTCCCTCGACAGTAAACGGAAGCCAAATAGGATGGTTATACTTATACCATAAGATGGAAGTTGAATACCTTGGCATATTGAACCGAAGTATGAGTAACCTACGCAAAATAGTAAAAACTTTTTTTTGTTGTCTCTTCAGAAACAAAATTTTTTTAGAAACATTATGGAACATGGATACTTCTCAAAGAGTCAAATTTTTTATCTGGAAATGTCTCCAAGATGCATTGCCAACTAGACAGAAGCTGGGGTCAATCCTAAGTGTTTAGAAGAAATTCGTGTTTTGTCAAGCTTCTGTTGAAACAACATAACATCTGTTATTTGATTGTGCCTATGCGAAAGAAGTATGGAATCTTCCTCCTATGGCTCAGGGAGTAACTCTTAAATCAAACTCTGTAAATGATAATTCTTTCTTAACTCATCATAATAAATGGAAAGGAGGAAATGAGAACTCCATTTCCATGGCTCTGGCATCTACAAAATGTTGGTTCGTATGAAAAGAGAGATGCCTCGGGATTTTTAAAGATAAGCAGAGATTTCCTGCTCAAATGGCCATGACTATTGACAATCATTATGCTTATTGCCACCCTCATATGACCAATCTGATACAGAAGACTCATCATAAAATAGTTAAAAAATGATATAATTTGGAAATTCCCTAATATTAACACCTATAAGATAGATTGTGATGCCTCTTGGATTTCTGCAATTACTAATGTAGGATTCAGAATTGTTTTGCGAAATTGGACAAGAACATTCAGAGGAGCTGATAATGGGAAGTTTTAGAAGTTCATCAATAGAAGAAGCAGAAGTTGTAGCTCTGCTACAGGCAGTCAGATGGGACATACAAAGAATTATTTCCAATTTGGTCATTGAAGGGGATAAATTATCTACAAGAACAAAACAACACAGTCCATTAGAAAAGTATATCAACTTAGATTATGCAAGGAGTTTGGTAGACAATCTAGTCTCTTTTTTGGCTTTCATTTCACATACACAAAAGAAAATGGTGCAACAGATCTACTGGCAAAGAAAAGAAGAACATCTATGAACTCTATATTTTGGGAAGAATCACCACCAGCATTTCTAAGACCTAGAATAGCTTTCGACTATGTCAAAGTGTTAGAGCATTGCTCGGTCGAACTCGCAAGCGTTGCTATCTCAAGCTTGTTTGTCAAGTTTAGTTTCCAAAACTATAAGTCTTGATTTCTAGTGTACTTATAGCTAAGTCTCGGACTAGGATAGTAAGTGTAGTTGAGCTCTAGACTCCACGGCGTTCATCATGCAAAGACGAAGAACTACTCAAGGAACTGGTGGAACTTCATCGACAAAAAGGTATGTGGAGACTTGAACTTATCTATCACTCAAAAGTCTATTTATTCTATCTTCTATCTTGAGACAAAAGTCGTATTGTTATATAGACTTCGATTATACACATTTGCTATTTTGAGCCGAGTTTATCTCGATTATCTATTTGTCAAAATATGTGTTGGTAAGCTTTCGCTTTGGCCAAGTTCATCTTTACTCGTGACGAAAGTCATGTTGAATATTTCAATAACTTGAAAATTGCTTTGATGAAAAATAGTTTGTGAATAACAACTATATAACATCCTCTAAGAAAGTTTCAATGATTGAAATGAGAGTTTAGAACATGTAACCATCTTTGGATATAAACATAGTGTGTTCTCACATTTGTGTAAAATTCCAAAACCGGGAACCCAAAGTATGCGTACCCGTACACGTACTAGCGGTTGTTGGAAATCCGGGAGAGTATGCGTACACGTACGCGTACTGGCGGAAAGTTCACGTCCATAAATTTCTGCTGGAGTTTGGAAGTGAAAAACAAACTCAATCCGGTTACTTAAGTACGCGTACCTGTTCGCATACTTAGGTAGGTTACTTTCTAAAATCGATTTTTTCATGAACTAAAACATTTATATATTAAGGAATGCAATCTTTGCAAACCATGTCTATAATGTTCATGAATCGATTCGAGTGACTCAAAACCGATTTTGCTTCGATTGTGTCTTCTATACTTCTATGAGATCTAAGCAATTGAACAACTCTCTAACTAGTTCATTTGAACTAGTTATGGTGAAGATGCATAAGGTTGATATGAAAGTGCTTATATGCTAACCATTGGTTAACTATTGTTGAACCAACTAAGTGTACAAGTTTAGGTACGGTTAATCAAACCTAAATGAAGTTACATTTCATTTGTGTATAACAAGCTAAGTTCGATCTAACGGTTGAAAGATACTAGCTTGAATCTAATCAGGTTTTCATCTAACGGTGAATATTGAATGCTTTGTTACCAAGGTAACTTAGATTGAAAAACCTGATTTGGAGACTATATAAAGGAGAACTCTAGCAACTGGGAAACCTAATCCCCACACCTCCTGTGTGATACTAGTTGTATAAGCCAGAGTCGATTCTCCTTTAACCTTAGGTTTTTCACGAAATCCTGTAGGTTAACTACTTGAAGACTTCATTGGGATTGTGAAGCCAGACCCAACTATTTTCTCTGTACTTGTGTATCTGATCTTGCATCTTCTATCGTGTTTGGGTACGATCTTCTTTAAGATTTGCTCGAGATTTATTCTCCGATAGGCAAGATAAAAAGTAATCACAAACACCTTCGTCTCATCGTTTGTGATTCCATAATATCTTATTTCGCTACCATACGATTAAGATTATTGTGAGGTGATTGATATTTCTAGGATATTCTTTGGGAATATAAGTCCGGTATATCAATTGGTTCATGTTCAAAATACAGAACAAAACTCGTAGGTATTTCTGTGGGAGACAGATTTATCTATTCCTACAGACTTTTTTGTGTGAGACAGATTTGTTTATCAAGTCTTCGACTTTGGGTCGTAGCAACTCTTAGTTGTGGGTGAGATCAGCTAAGGGAATCAAGTGCGTAGTATCCTGCTGGGATCAGAAACGTAAGGAGCGCAACTGTACCTTGAATTGGTGTGAGATTGATTGGGGTTCAACTACAGTCCAGACCGGAGTTAGTTTGTAGTAGGCTAGTGTTTGTAGCGGCTTAATACAGTGTGGTGTTCAATCTGGACTAGGTCCGGGGGTTTTTCTGCATTTGCGGTTTCCTCATTAACAAAACTTCTAGTATCTGTGTTATTTCTTTTTCGCATTTTATTTTGTTATATAATTGAAATATCACAGGTTGTGCGTTAAATTGATCAATTGGTAAATCCAACCTTTGGTTGTTGATTGAAATTGATTGATCCTTGAACATTAGTCTTTGGTACCGTTCAAGTTATATATCTTATATTTAATCGGGCTCGTAAATTATTATTTGTTTGACTGCGGATTGAATTGAGAGATTGAGATATAAACTCTTTGATATACTTTTCTTAAGATTGAGTCTGACTGTCTAGTTGTGTAATGACCCGTCGCTCCACCTATACTTCCCCCACTTAGCCACTGCGGTTTTCCGACAGTATGGGGTTTTCAACGGGCATCGCTGCGGTAATCCAGCAGAAACTTCCCGGATGGTCACCCACCCCTGGAATACTCCCGCCCGAGCACGCTTAACTGCAGAGTTTTATGCCAACGTTGTAGCCAATTGTGCTGAAAAGGCCTCGGTGTTAGGAAAGGACAAATCATTACTTATATTCCATTCGGCCAACCACTGCCGAATATCGGGGTATTACAATACCACCACCTTAAATTGGAGACGTCCTCGGCTCCAGAATATATTCTCAAACCCAGATCTCCGACGTTCCCTGCCCATCATGAGAAGCACCTGGACCAACCCCGTCCAACGTACCTTCCCACCCTCGGTAGGTGACCCGTCGTCGGCTCTGATACCATTTGTAATGACCCGCCCCTCCACCGATACTGCCCCCACTTAGCCATTGCGGTTATCCGACAGTGTGGGATTTTCAACGGGCATAGCTGCGGTAATCCAACAGAAACTTTCCGGATGGTCACCCATCCCTGGAATACTCCCGCCCGAGATCGCTTAACTGTAGAGTTTTATGCCAACGCTGTAGCCAATTGTGCTGAAAAGGCCTCGGTGTTAGGAAAGTACAAGTCATTACTTATATTCCATTCGGCCAACCATTTCCGAATATCGGGGTATTACAAGTTGATTCTCTTAAAAGTATATCGGAGTTAGTCCATACAGATTGCTAAGCGAATATTGGGTGTGGTTGTTAGACCCCCGCTTTTTCAATTGGTATCAGAGCAGGCAAATACTTTTTAGACCTCATAAGTCTGTGTTTGTAGCAATCTGATTATTATAGACGAGTCTATCTCTAATAACGTACCAGTTCAGAAATTACCAGACGAGTTTCAAAGCTTGGATTCTCCTGAGAGAACTGTCACATCTAAGTCAATATCTAAACATTCTCTGAATGTAGAAACTGGTTATTGGGAAACACGCCTATAAGAAAAGTTGGATGAACTTTCCGATGAAGGTGATTCAGATATTGATAGAGATGTTGATGAGGAAGTCTCAGAGTATGTTAAGTTTTTGGATTCGTTGAAAATAAAGAAGATTACAACTTCTCATGTCACACAACAAGAAATTGAAAAAGATTTATGAAGGTCTTTATGGTTGGAATCGCTCTTGCGAATCGGTCCTCAAAGATTCCGAGGAAAACCTGAGTAGAAAGTCACTTGAATGTGATAATGTTTATCAAAAATACTTCTTGTTGGAAGAGAAACTTGCAGAATCTGAAGCAAGGATTAACTCCCAACAAACAAGTTTTGATGACAGAGAAAGCGCTCATCTCGCTCGAGAAAAACGCCTTGAGGATGATTTAGCTGCTGCTCTTGATAAAATCAAGATGTTGGAATATGACTTGAAAAAGTTCAATACTAGTTCAAGAAAATTAACCACTATGCTAGGAGCAAGTAAAAATCATCGTGATACACGAGGATTGGGCTATAAGGGAATAGATGCTCCAAGTATTAGCAAAGAGGTAAAATTTGTCAAGGCTAGCGATTCTTCTCAACAAAAGGTTTACACAGATGGAAAGTGAAATACCTTCACCTGGAGTTAAGGTTCGAAAGAGCAAAGTGTATCAACCTCCAAAGTCAGCACACACGGATCGAGGTAAGAACATTCCTTATGTTTGCCAATATTGCAGAAATAAAGGTCACATGGAAATGAGATGTCGTTTCCGTATAAGGAATGATAAACTTCATGATGTTCTTGTTTGGGCATCACAAGAAGTTGTGAAACCAATATCTTATGTTAAGACTAATCCCGAATTAAAGTTCACGAGCTCTACTCGGATACACTTATGGACATCAATACCCGGAGTCAAAACTAATCACAGTTGTAGAGAGAAAAACATAGATGGTTTTGATGTTTACTAAGTGAATCGTCCAACCTTTAGGGAAAGGAATGTGAAACTATCATGTTATTTCTAACACCCGAGCTCCGTGCTTTTATGAATAGGTGATAAACCTAGATTTGCTTATAAACGTCATAAGGAAAAACTACATCGTCTAAAACGGTGGTATCTCTAGTCAAATCCTCGTCCTTTTGAATAGGTGAATAATTATTAAAATTATTTGGATTTGAACTAGAAACATTATCATTATTAAGCTCAATTGGAGTAACAAATTCCCCGATCACTATGCCTACTCATTTCAAATTCTTCATCAACACTATCCTCATCATAATCATCATTGTAATAACATGAAAATAAGAAGAATCGTTTTCACAGTTGTGAAACCAATATCTTATGTTAAGACTAACGCAAAACCATTTTTAAAGCAAAAACTTATTTTTCCAAAAACACAAAGACATAAAATACCAAAATAAGCGCAAAATCGAGTACTAACATTACGGTAGGAAATTGAGAACATATTAGACACATAAATGTGTCCAACCTTTAGGGAAAGGAATCGTAAGAACATTCTTATGTTTGCCAATATTGAAATAAACCTAAGGAAGATAAACTTTGCTTGTTTTATAAACGTCATTTAGGGAAAGAATCGTACAATCGTTTTCGTAATGGTTATAAAAGTATAACTTCGTAAAGACGAAGACAAGATCCGATGCTCCCAATTGGAGAAAGACTAACTTGCAAAAGAATAGTCAATCCAATTCTCTTCCGAGAATTCTAGAAGAGAGTAATGGGAAGAAGGTTCCGGTTGTTCCTAAACGCACTCAGAAATGAATACCAAAGAAATTCAATGATATTTTGAGTGTGAAAAGTAATGATCTCCCAGAAAATTCCATGACTATGGAGAAAGCAGTATCCATGATGTTGGAACTTAAAAGGTTATTTGGAAAGATGGATTTGGATGTGAAAGGTTCTCAAAGAGATCTCTTTCATGATAATCCAAAAGTCACTTATGGTGAGCAAGACATTGTTCACCTCAACACAACTTGAGTGTGTTGTAAGTGCATCCTCACCAAGGAATGCCATGTTATGTATACGGTGAGGGAAGCAGGAGAATTGGGGCACACATATTATGTTCGGTAAGGCTGTAGAATTCGATTGGATTCTTATACAAAGGTATGTCTATAAACTTGAGCAATATATGTGTTTTTATTTTCTTAGAGTACTTATAATGATCCTTGTACCTTTCTTATCGTTCATTTCTACCTAACTTGATATGTGTTTAAGGTTCTTAAATGTTTAGGTTTGAAAATAATAGTTCGGGATATTTGGACTTCATGGTACACATACCATGTATGCATACCATCACTTAAAATCAAAATCCAGGGATTTTAGTACGCATACCCGTTTGCATACTGCTCCAGGTCACGAAAATTCGTTTGCAAACCAGTATGCATACTGGCCTGTAGACGTGGATGTTCGGTAAACTTGTTTTGGCCGCAACTTCTTCGCCCGAACTCGGAATGACCTAATTCTTTTTGCATCGTCTTCCTCTTTGAATTATCTTCAAATTGGAGATGATAATTCTTGAATTTGGATGAGTTAAGATTGGTCATTGTCATGTCTCTTCTTTTTGAGTGTTTTGCTCCGTTTCGTCGCACTTGTTCTACTTCTCTTGGACTTGGGCACTTGGATTATTGTATTAATCCTCTTCTAAGCTCATTTATAGCTTTTACAAGAATGATATTGGTGAATTACAATGAAGGAAGTTCAAGAATGGGCAGTAGTACGCATTGCTATGGAATTCTTGAATGTTCACAATCATTTTATGTGAACTATGGTGCATGGTCGTTAATGACTTTGTATGTTTTTCTTTGTTGAGAAAATATTTTTATACGCCTTTGGTAGCTATTATTGGTGTAAATACGGGCAAAAAAGATTGATTCTACCCTCTAAGGACAAATCATCTTATACGTGCATTACGAGTTTGTCTTGATGTCTAGGAAACTTCTTATGAGAATTTATTCTTGTTTTTAAGAAGGATTACTAGAGTTTGGAATAGCAATTATTGTGAGTACACATAGCTATGTCTAACGAATTTCATCTTGCAATGTTTTTAGATTTATTTATTTAAATTCTAAAGTTTATTTGGAAGATGATTTTGCCGTATTAATCTTTATGATTTTATATATTGCAACTTGTTATGGGATATGTGTGTTTGCGTCCGTGAACTATGATTGTGCCATACGTGGTCAAAAGTTAAGTCCTTCATATGTCAATATGCAAGTATTGATAAAAGATTGAATGAACTTTTGACAAACAAAAGTTAAACCTATTATGTCATTATGCAAATATTGATGGAAGATAGGATGAACTTTTGTTTACAAAGACTAAAGTCTATTATATGTCATTATGCAAATAGTGATGAGAAAAAAATGTATATTTGTTTATTCCGCAGTATATTGATCTTCCCTGATCCATATTTTTATGTAAATACTATGGAGCTCCGTAAGGTCTCTTATGTGAGCATTTCCGATTGAATTAATCATGGGTTCTCTTGTGGTTAATTTAATTGAGATTTTTGGATACAAATTCATATTCTTATGAGATTTGTTAATGTCCAGAGAAATCCTTCTTTTATTGTAAAAGTAAGGTCGCTCTTGTTGTTCTTTCGGGAATGACATTTTATGGGGGAGAGTTCTTAATTGAAATTGTGCTTAATTGCCGAATCTTTGTGGGGAGTGTGGTTGTGGAATATTATAGGGGTTATCTTGTATCTTTATAAACTCCTTGGTGAATACATTTAGTTTCGGCTATATTATTGCATCTAAAAAAGTTGATATGTGCTTTCTTTTGGTCATGAAGTGTCTTTATGGAAATTTCATTAGGATCCCACTAATTTTCGTACCTTTGCCAATTTTATTGACAAAAAGGGGGAGAATTAATGTGTAGTTCACACTACAAATACATATGGTTTTCGGATCATTATGTAAGGGGGAGTGGTTTTCATTTGAGATGAAGTATTGTCTAAGGGAGAGTGATACATATCACCACATTATTATTGTCGAAGTTGTGATACAATTGAACTTTGATGTTGTGTAATAATACTATGACACTGTATAACAATGATTCAGAGCTATTGTTTTCTCATTATTATGGGTACGGAACTTCAACAACGATGATGCTGAATTGAATACCTTTGGAATCATTGGAGTACTTGGAAGTGACAAAGATTTCGAGTAATGTTGAAGAACCAAGGAGATCAATCATGTGGATGAGAAGCTTCAAAGTTTATTTATTTTGTATTCCATATGAATTGATAGTTTTGTCACTAAAATTGACAAAGGGGGAGATTGTTAGAGCACTGCTCGGTCGAACTCGTAAGCGTTGTTATCTCAAGCTTGTTTGTCAAGTTTATTTTCCAAAACTCTAAGTCTTGATTTCTAGTCTACTTATAGCTAAGTCTCGGACTAGGATAGTAAGTGTAGTTGAGCTCTAGACTCCACGACGTTCATCATGCAAAGACGAAGAACTACTCAAGGAACTGGTGGAACTTCATCAACAAAAAGGTATGTGGAGACTTGAACTTATCTATCACTCAAAAGTCTATACGCTTATATATTTCTCGAAATATTTGTTGGTAAGCTTTCGCTTTGACCAAGTTCATCTTTACTCGTGACGAAAGTCATGTTGATTATTTCAATAACTTGAAAATCGCTTTGATGAAAAATAGTTTGTGAATGACAACTATATAACATCCTCTAAGAAAGTTTCAATGATTGAAATGAGAGTTTAGAAACATGTAACCATCTTTGGTTATAAACATAGTGTGTTCTCACATTTGTGTAAAAGTCCAAAACCGGGAACCCAAAGTATGCGTACCCGTACACGTACTAGCGGTTGTTGGAAATTCGGGAGAGTATGCGTACCCGTACGCGTACTGGCGGAAAGTTCACGTCCGTGAATTTCTGCTGGAGTTTGGAAGTGAAAAACAAACTCAATCCGGTTACTTAAGTACGCGTACCTGTTCGCATACTTAGGTAGGTTACTTTCCAAAATCGGTTTGTTCATGTACTAAAATATTTATATATATTAAGGAATGCAATCTTTGCAAACCGTGGCTATAATGTTCATGAATCGATTCGAGTGAATCAAAACCGATTTTTCTTTGATTGTGTCTTGTATACTTCTATGAGATCTAAGCAATTGAACAACTCTCTAACAAGTTCATTTGATTCATTTGAACTAGTTATGGTGAAGTGATCGCTGTCGTAAGCGTCAAAAATAATTTCACTTTCTTACTCACTAAATATAAATGAAGTACAAGGTAAGGAAGAGTTCGTTTCCACAGAGAGGCAATTGTTGTTATGCGATTTTCAGTTTCTAAGGTAACCAAGGGGGGATGTTTGTTGTTTTAGCGAAATACTAAAGTAAAAATAAAATAAAGCAAAGCAAATAATTGGAATAATCAATAGAGAGAAGATATTGGTCACGGGATAGTATCATTCACAAACATGTATTTTCATCAATGATTAGAATCGATATTTTAATCTCTCATTTACTAAAAGTCCTAGGATACCTTGATTGCAAGTATATCCCGCTAATTCCCTGATTTCATCACAACCACATTAAAAGATGCATATGTGAATTCTTCCTAGAAAGCAACCTAAAGTGTAAAAGCACAATTAGATTTAACTCCCTAAAAGCAATAAGTTCTATGGAATAATACTAATCAAGGCAATCAAACGTGTAAAAGCACTAATTCAATTTAACCAAGGTTATGATTCATATGCAATTATAAAGATGTATCACTACAAGTAATAACCACACTATGCTACTTAGAATCAGGGATAAACAACTATTTCGTATTGAAAACCCTAATCTAGTAATAGAGATGAATGTAAATCGGATTGATTCCGGACTCAACCAAACAAACAATCAAATCATATGACAATATTTATAATGAATCATACACAATAAAATATTGAGACAAAACTAATTCATTGAATCATATAACATGTTGAGAAATCAACTTTATCCCATAACCAATAATAATTGTTTAGCTACTCATAGCTATGGAGTTCATCATAAAAATATTAATTGAAAAGAAGAAGATGAACAAAAGCAAACCCTAGAAGCGTAAACAAAACCGGCTCTCCAAAGTTCCAAGAATAAAACGTGATCCCAAAGTTGTAGAAACTTTCTCCTTTATAACTCTTCTTGTTCCAAAATTAGGTCAAGCCCTTTGGGTCCAATAGATAGAAGTCCACCAAGCCCATGTGAAAATATGTCCCAAAAGAGGGCGCCGAAAATCTGGTATTGTGACCGGAACTTGGCCGGAAGAGTCACCGGAAAATAGCTCAGGTGACCGGCAAAGTCCGCTCGGTCACCGGTCACCGAGTCAACTCGGTCAACGATCCAACTCGGGTCAACCAGGAAAGTCAGCTGAGTTAACTCGGGTCAAGCACCGAGTTGTACTGAGTCAGCCGAATTAAGATGAGTCAGCCACGAGTCAGCTATTCAGGTAAGCTAACTGGGCTGACTTGCCATGGCATAAGCCATTTGCGTGAGCCATAGTTGTCTTTGCACAATCATTGCGCATCACAGGTTTGGTTCAAGGCCATCATACTTGCTTAACCTTCTCAAGGCAGCAGCTTCTTCATCATTTCCTGTCTCAGCTAGTGCTTCAACTCATTCACCTGCCAGCAAAACCACTTCCCAAACCTTTAGTTCCACCACTGCAATGACAGCACCACCAAAGACTAAGACTCCAGCTCAGTTACCCCTGCAATTCCACGCATTCATCTCAAAATCACTGGAATCCATTCGTTCTTGGTCTGCAACTCAATTCCTCCACCATAACTGCACCTGCAATTTCAGTTCACTACCAGACTGCATACTACATTTGCAATCTTGCACAACAACATTAGTATCACCACTTCTTTAGCAGCTCAGCGATACCAATACAAGTTCCATCTTCTTGACTACAGTGGCCAAACCAACTACTCTGCACATTCTCATATACCAATCCTAACATTCATCTATCTGTTCATAACCCATTCATTCAGCTATGGCGACAACATTCAATTGCAGCTATCAACCATACCACCTGCATTTTCCTACACATACATCTAAAGCACTCATTTCATGCACCTGCAGGTCAAAATCACTCTTCCCTGCCATTGGTAACACACAGCTCCATTCAGATACAGCAATCCACAACATCTCTTCCCATTGCAGCTGCAATCACCACCAACTTCTCAGTTCCAGTTCAAGCTCAACATCTCAGATCCCATTCTAACCAGCTCCATCTCCAGAGTTCAAGAACAGACTCAGCTACAACTTCAAACTCGAGAAATTCCACCAGAAACCCATTAACTCACACAAACCCATCTGCAGCTACTCAAACTTCTCTTACTTGCAAATGCAGCTGCACTTCACTCAGCTTCCATTCACCAGTATCTGCTATGTAGCCATCAGCTGCAACCATTTCTCTGTACTCATACATCTGTGGCTCACACTTCTAGCACTTGCAACATCACAACCAGCTGCCATGTTCAGCTCCAATTCCTCTACCAAAAACTCCAATTACACTCCATTTCTGAGCTTACACCAAAGTCTTCAGCTCTGCAACCACGGCTCTAAGTTCAGACCATCCTTGACAGCTTCTATTATACCCATCAGAACCACCATGAGCTCAATCATCACAGGTCAACCAACACCTCTGAATCTCCATACTCCTCAAGAACAGTAGCGCAATCCCATCTGTAGCTCCAGCTGCAAACTACACTGTATTCATCTTCAGATTCAAACCTCTATCGAACTGTATCACAGCTCAACTCAACATCTTTCTCTCGATCTTGTTACAGCGGCTACCAGATTCAAGACCCATTTAATTTATTTTCGATCTTCTCAGCAACATCACAACCCCGAGATCGATTTTCCCAGTAACGACATCAACCTATCTCATCTCTGCAATTCTCGACCTGAGCTTCAAATCGTCTCATAAATTGAACCCAAAAATTCTCTTACTCTACTGGAACTTCAAATTCCAGTTAAACCCATCTTGTAGCTTCTTCATAAACACTCAATTTCAACCTCACTTCATACATGATTTCTTGCTGTCGAGTGATTTCTGGGTTAACTCAAACCCTAACTTCGATTCCTTATTTGCTCCTGGTTTTCAATTTGATTCTCGATCTGATTCATCTACCAACAGCTCTACCTGTTCTTCCCTTTTCTCTGAATTTCAAAGCAACCCCATCGGAATCTATTTCTTCCTTGGCAGCCATTTTTCTCTCTTCTTTGTGTTGATTTCAGGTGAGGTTCGAAATGAAAAGAGAATAATTTCTCTTAATATTAAAGCCTGGTAATGATGCAAACTATTTTTAGCGCCCAGAAACTGGATACAGTCCACCCAGTCTTTGCATGGCTTGTCGGTTTCGCGGAACCGACTGCCTATTCACTTCTTTGCTCAACCGTAGCTAGCTTCGCTCGCCTGTGAATTGGTCTTTTCGCTCTTTTTCGCTTTAAATGGGTGATTCTTCTCCTTTTGTTCTCGGTGACTCCATTGCACCTATAAAACTCAAAAGCAAACATAAGATACATAATTCACACGAAAAATAGCAAATAAAGCATAAACTCTAGATAGTAAATACGGTGTATTTTACACCTATCAAATTCCCCCACACTTAGACTTTGCTAGTCCTCGAGCAAATCAAACAAAAAAAACTTATTCTAAAGAATACATACAACTCCGTGTCGTCGAGGCTACGGACACTTTTAGCATAAATAACAAGCCTTTAAACCCCTAGGTGTCCCTAGTGGACGAGTTATAGTCTCGTGAGGGTTTACTAGAGATATACCCACAAAACCTACTTTTCCAACTTACTAGTTCTCCGAAATGATAGCATCCAATGCGCTAAGAAGACATAGAAATTCTGCACACTAGTCATAAGAAGTTTAGACACATAAATGAACACAATCTCATTCTTAAAAGTTGAGAGAGAAATAACCATCCCTTCTCGAAAGAAATTCGGGTTCGGAGTGATCAAAAGTCTTGACTCTGCCTCACAAGAAAAGGGTTTTATGATATTGCTCTCAATAATAAACAGCTTTTTATGGGTCACACATGTGTCCAGGTAGGAATGAAGAGAGAATCCTGCGACACGTTGAATGGTAGGAAGGCAAAACCCTCCGAATTGTTTTGAAAACCCACATCTTTTATCATTTTTGAAGACCCATTTTTCTGACGATCTCTAAGAAAGGAAATCAACCACTTAAAGAAGGTGGGAATATGCTTACTTACCTCGTTATCCGTTTGACGTGCAGCTAGCACCACTCTCACAGCATCCATAGAATCGTCTTCGGTCTTCAATCGGTGTCTTCATCTTTGTCTTCGGTCTTCAACTCTTGATGATAACTCTCGAACTTCGTAGAATCTTGACAATGTAACTCTTTTCCTCTAATTCCTTATTGCTTGAAATTCATTGTAGATATTCCTTCTTCCATTGGCTTTATTGAAAGAACAAAACTAAAAATGAACTATACAAACCCAAAATATGATACAATGATTTTTTTTTTTTTTTTTTTTATAAAACAAGAAAAATAAAACAAATACAAAATAAAAACGAAATTAAACAAAACTAGTAATGAACCTAAAGAAAATTTCTCTTGTCTCTTTTTTTTTTTTTTTTTTTTTTTTTTTTAACTGAGACAAGAGAAAGTAAAATACAAATAAAATAAAAATGTAAGTACAAAGGCCATGGTGTAAGTACTTTACCGCTTGATTCTTCACAACTTATATGTCTTGATATCATAAACTTCTCGAACTCTCATCCTTGATAATTTTCACTCTTGTACAATAGTCTTCAACTTGTAAAAATTATGCTCCTTTTCTCGTTGCTTTACTTGAATCTGAAATCTGCTCATTTCTGTACTGTTGCTTGTAAACCTTGAACATCTTCAACTTTCCTTCAAATTTGTGATGCTCCTCTTGTTGATGATGATGGTGTTTCTAGGGACCTGTTGGTGTAGAGAGAGATAAGGTGGATGGTGCTAACTGCGAACAAGATTACAAGTGGTATGTAAGTTAGCAATTCGATGTCACCATCATGATTGATAAAAATAGCACTCAAGAGATCAAAATAGTGCTTCTATGGTGGGAGGTTGGGCAGCTCACCATTCTGCCCGGAATTTACGTACGGTGACACACACTCTAAAAGCACAAATTTAGACAGGTACAAAGAATTGAAAGTTGGTGCCTCACATTATGTAACATGGGTAGTCTCCACTATAGGGGATCACTACTCTAATACCGAATTCAGTCCGCACCTTATTTGCTACTGGCATGGTTAAATCCAACTTTAACTCTCATACAATTAAGAAACCCGATCATGTTCTCTGTCATCTCTAAGTTTAGTCACTCTTATGAGAATCTCGATGTAATCTTAGCGACATGTATACTATGTGACTCTAAACTAACCACAAGTTGGAGTTTTCTTATTCACTATTTTACACAAAAGTTGTAAATTTTCAAAAATTTACAACGCAAATGCTTAACCACTTCCCCACACTTAAACTTTACATTGTCCTCAATGTAAATTGAATCGTCCAAAGTAAGTCAAGGTGGGAAATTCTAACAAAAAATCAGAAAAAATAAAAAACAAGACACGAAAAACTAAAAACAAGACAAGAAATACTCATCCGATGGGTTGCCTCCCATTTAGCGCTTGGTTAAATTCGTCAGCCCGACTATCTCCTTGCTTTCTATTACTCCTCCAGAGGGAACACATCCACAAAGTTAACTCCTTCCACCAATTCGGAAGTGAAATTCTCATAATATGGTTTCAACCGGTGCCCATTAACTTTAAGTTCTTTCCCTGTAGCTATGCTACGAATTTCCACTGCACCATGAGAAAACACATTAGTAACAATAAAAGGTCCGATCCATCGTGACCTTAATTTACCCGGAAATAAATGCAAGCGAGAATTAAACAAAAGCACTTTCTGCCCAATGCAAAATTGTTTCCTAGAAATCATGTTATCATGAAATGCTTTCGTCTTTTCCTTATAAATGCGTGAGCTTTCAAATGCATCATTGCGAAGCTCCTCTAGCTCTTGGAGTTGTAACTTCCTTTGCTTTCCAGCCCCATCCATCTCCATATTGCATTGTTTAATAGCCCAAAACGCCTTATGCTCAATTTCGATGGGTAAATGACAAGGTTTACCAAACACAAGCCTAAAAGGAGACATCCCGATAGGTGTCTTGTATGCGGTTCTATAAGCCCACAAAGAATCATTAAGTCGCATGCTCCAATCTTTGCTTGTTGGGTTCACCGTATTTTCTAGAATGGATTTCACCTCCCGGTTAGACACCTCGGCTTGTCCATTTGTTTGGGGATGATAAGGTGTTGCAATCTTGTGCGACACATTGTACTTCGTCAACAAGCTTTGTAAAATCCTATTTTTGAAGTGAGAACCCCCATCACTAATTATGGCTCTTGGAATTCCAAACCTTGCAAAAATATTAGCTTGCACAAAACCTGAAACCACTTTAGAATCATTAGCTGGGGTAGCCTTAACTTCCACCCATTTCGAGACATAATCAACCTCAAGTAAGATATAAAAATTCCCATGGGAGTTGACAAAAGGCCCCATAAAATCAATACCACATACATCAAAAACTTCAATAAATTGAATAAAAGTTTGTGGCATTTGATTTCGGGCACCTAGATTGCTGGTTCTTTGGCACCTATCACAATTTGTACAAAATATATGTGCATCCTTAAACAAAGTTGGCCAATAAAAACCACTTTCAAGTACCTTGTGAGCGGTTCTCTTACTCCCAAAATGTCATCCGCAAGCATAGGAGTGACAAAAAGACAAGATAGAATTAAATTCAGATTCGGGAACACACCTTCTTATTACTTGGTCACTACCATGTTTCCATAAGTATGGATCATCCCATATATATTGGTTTCCCAACTTCTTAAGTTTGTCCCTCTCAGCACGAGACAAGTTCTTTGGGATTTGTTTAGAAACTAAGTAATTCACAATATCGGCATACCATGGTTCTCCAAAGGCAATTGAGAATAGTTGCTCATCAGGGAAACTTTCACGCAATGGGATAGTCTCCTTGTCCACAGCAAGACGGCTCAAGTGATCCGCAACGGTGTTCTCAATTCCTTTCTTGTCCTTGATTTCAATATCAAACTCTTGCAAGAGTAATATCCATCGTATGAGCCTCGGTTTCGCCTCTTTCTTTGTAAGCAAGTATCTAAGTGCTGCATGATCAGAAAAGACAACAACTTTTGTACCAATTAGATAAGAGCGAAACTTTTCTAAAGCAAAAATAATGGCTAATAACTCTTTTTCAGTGGTTGTGTAGTTTTGTTGGGCCTCATTTAACGTTCTAGAAGCATAATAAATAGCATGAGGAAGCTTCCCCACACGTTGCCCAAGCACCGCACCAACCGCATAGTCACTTGCATCACACATGAGCTCAAAAGGCTTGCTCCAATCCGGTGGTTTAATGATAGGGGATGAAATCAAAAGTTCTTTCAAACGATTGAATGCCACCATACATTTTTCATCAAAGTTAAAAACCACATCTTTTTTCAATAAGTTACAATGTGGTGATGCTATCTTGGAAAAATCCTTGATGAATCTACGATAGAAACCTGCATGACCAAGAAAAGAGCGTATCTCCCTCACCGTAGTGGGAGGGGTTAGAGCACGAATAAGGTCTATCTTAGATTTATCAACTTCCAAGCCTTTAGAAGATATTATATGGCCTAAAACTATGCCATGAGTTACCATGAAATGACACTTCTCCCAATTCAGCACAAGATTTGTTTCAACACATCGTTCAAGGATTAGAGACAAATTGTTCAAGCAAAGGTCAAATGAATAACCAAAGACACTAAAGTCATCCATGAACACTTCGATTATGTTTTCAACATATTCCGAAAAGATACTTACCATACACCTTTGAAAGGTAGCTGGAGCATTGCATAAGCCAAAAGGCATCCTTCTGTAAGCAAAAGTACCGAATGGACAAGTGAAAGTAGTTTTCTCTTGATCCTCCGGCGCTATCACAATCTGATTATAACCTGAATAGCCATCAAGGAAGCAATAGTAAGAGTGTCCATCTAAACGTTCAAGCATTTGATCAATAAAAGGTAAAGGAAAGTGATATTTTCTAGTAGTGGCATTCAATTTTCTGTAATCAATACAAACCCTCCAACCGGTTTGCACACGAGTTGGGACAAGTTCGTTCTTATCATTCTCCACCACCGTCACACCTGATTTCTTTGGTACTACTTGTACCGGTCTCACCCACTTGCTATCGGATATGGGGTAGATAACACCCACTTCCAAAAGCTTGAGTATCTCTTTTTTCACAACTTCCATCATGGGAGGGTTCAAACGACGTTGCGCTTCCCTTGTAGGCTTTGCATCGTCCTACAAACGAATTTTGTGCATACAAACGGCAGGGCTTATACCCTTGATATCGGCGATTGTCCATCCTATGGCCGTCTTGTACTTCCTTAGCACCCTTTGAAGTTTTTGCTCCTGTAAATCACTAAGCTCATTAGAAACAATCACAGGTAACTCTTCATTATCACCCAAGTACAAGTACTTTAGGTGATCGGGAAGAGGTTTCAATTCTAACTTTGGATATTTAACAATTGAAGGTACAATCTTTTCATCACTGCATGGTAAAGAAATAAAAGATATATTATGAGTTTTCGGGCATCCTTGTAGTGAATTAAGATCACCAAGGGCTTCCTTGACTTCATTACCACACTCTACACCATTATCCATGGATGTAGTTAACACGGTTTCCAAAGCATCATCACCATTTAATTCAAACATTTGTTGTGCCAATGTATCCATAACATCAATGGAGAAACAAGAGTGGACATCACTAGGATATCTCATCGTCTCGAAAATGTTGAAACGTATTGTTTCTCCATCAAACTCCATGGTCAACGTTCCCTTGTCCACATCAATTATGGTTTTCGCCGTTTTCATGAATGGACGCTCAAGTAGCAATGGAAGAGACGAGTCCGGTGAACCTTCATTCATCTCTAACACACAAAAGTCAGCTGGAAATACAAGTTGATTAACCTGCACAAGAACATCCTCAACAATACCCATTGGGTAGACAGTAGAGCGATCGGCTAATTGCAATACAATTTCAGACTTTTTAAGAGGACCAAGATCAAGTGAATTATACATTGATGCAGTGAATTAACGGATGCACCTAAATCCAACATAGCTTTGTTAAATGTTGTGTTACCAATTGTGACGGGAATGTCAAAACTACTGGGATCCTTGCACTTAAGTGGGAGTTTGTGTTGTAAGATTGCCGAAGCATTCTCCCCCACTAAGCACTTCATTACCTTTGAGCCTTTGCTTATTGGTACACAAGTCCTTCAACACCTTTGCATATTTTGGAACTTGCTTAATAGCATCAATGAGTGGTATGTTCACATGGATCTTTTTAAGAACGTCTAAAATCTCCTTTTCTAGTTCCGCCTTCTTAGAACTTGCAAATCATGAGGAAAAGGTAAAGGTGGAACATAAGTAGAAACCGGAGTTTTAGAGTTAGGAATAGGTACCTCGGAAGTTTGGGGAGAATCCTCATTATTCTCCTCCAAAACAGGTTCCTTGGGTGTTTCCACCTTGCCCGAATCAGTAACTTCGGGTTGCACAAGTTGTGTACCACTTCTCAACGTAATAGCATTGACACCCTCTTTTGGGTTAATAGGTTGAGAAGGGAGTTTCCCACTATTTTGTGCCTTCAATTGGTTTAACTCAATAGCCATGGAGCCCATTTGTGTTTGCAACTCCTTGATAGCACTCTTAGTTTCTTGTTGACTTTCTTTAAACATGGTGGAAATGCCTTGCATCATTGTTTGAAGCTTTGAATCAATATCAGAACCTTGATTTTGCATTGATTGTTGTGCTTGTGGTTGTTGAAATTGTTGTCTCGGCTGGAATTGTTGTTGTTGAGGCTGAAATCCACTTGGAGAGTTGAAGGTAGGTTGTTGAACCGCTCCTTGCTTGTTGGCATAGCTAAAATTGGGGTGATCTCTCCATCCCGGATTGTAAGTGTTAGAGTAGGGATCATACCGTCTTTGTTGATTTGGAAAGACCGCATTAGCTTGCTCATCTTCATAACATCGAGTAGAACTTGGTATAACCGCGGCTGCAACTTGTTGCATCATTGCCGACATGTTACCCATTTGTTGACGAAGTTCCTCAACCTCGCTCACTTCATTCACTCTTCTTAGAAGCACATCCGAACCACGACTCAAGAATTGTTGTGAGTTCGCTGCCATGTTTTCAATCAACTCTCTAGCTTGTGCCACCGTCTTGCTAACTAGTGCACCACCACCCGCAGCGTCAATAAGATTCCTATCACTTGATTGGAGTCCTTCATAGAAGTATTGGATGATCATAGCGTCACTGAATTGGTGGTGAGGGCAGCTTGCCACCAATCTCTTGTATCGTTCCCAACATTCATATAATGATTCTCCCACATTTTGCTTCATCCCACAAATCTCCTTGCGAATTTGAGTAGCCTTTGATGCAGGAAAATATCCCTCTAAAAAGAGTTTCTTCAGTCCATTCCATGTTGTGACACTTCCGGAAGGTAAATAGTACAACCAATCCTTAGCACTATCCATCAAAGAGAAACGGAAAACTTTCAACATTGCACCATCCGCCTCAACATCCGCTAGAAGCATGGCCGTGACAATGGTGTGGAAGTCCATAAGATGCTTGTTTGGGTCTTCATTCACCAAGCCATGGAACTTTGGTAATTATCTAAGCAACCCCGGCTTGATCTCAAAAGTATAGTATCGTTCGCTCGGACTCGTTGAGGTTGATTTTAAGACTTACTTAAATAAAATACTAGAAACAAAAAAAGATTTTAACAATGTTGAGAGATCTTTGGGACTCGTGGATTTCACTTGTTTCTCATATTCATGTGGTTCAGAAATTAATCCTAGGATATTTATGGCTCAAATAATAAAATTTTTGACTCTTAATATTTGCCAAGATAGATTTTGAAAGCAATGACTGTAAATCTAAAGCATGGGACATCAAATCATTTAAGTTAAGCATGACCCATCAATTGAAATAACAATCACTCAATAAAAATCATAAAACAATTATAAATAGTGCAAAAAGTAAATAAAGAATTAACTCAAGTTACCACATATATGAAATCCAGCTTCCTCCTTCATCCCAGCGATGGGGTTTAGCTCCTCATATCAAAAACACGCACAAAATAATAATCCATAGCTCAAAAAGGTGTTTTATTGAAGAAATTGTATAAAACAGAGATTTGTAACGCTGTAGTGGTGTTACAAGCGTCACTGTTACAAGTTTTTAAGACTGTCGAAGAACGATAGTTGTTTGACTCTGTCGTTGAATTTAAGATTGCTGTCGCGAGTGCATTCTTCGTGTTCTTCAGAACGACACTTCTGAAGTGTCGTCTGCAACTCTTTTCTTCCTCTTCACCTGCTGCTGCTGCAACTCCTCTGCAGTGTGATTCTATGCCTCCAATCGACCCCCAGACCCTCCATGTCCCTCTCTGGACCTCCTACCACTCTATTTATATCAAACAGGGGCCAAAATACTCGAGAAAATCTTGTCTTTACCTCCACGGCAAGCCATGATATTATTTCCATTTTTATTTCTTATTTGCGTGTCAATCACAGATTCTGGGTTGTTCGGATTTTGTAAATATAGAATGAGATCATATGGAGGATATCTTGCCTGTTTTGTTTTACTCGTAACTTCCCACAATAACCAACTCCCGAGAAAATCTTCACTTCCCTGTTTTAATGAAACCACCAAATATACGAGGATTTTCTTCTCGTTTTAGCTCTCAAAACACGTCATTCTTTCTTCTAATAAGGTAACTACATAATCCCGTGTTTAACTCTTCAAAACTCACGTCAAAATCTTGCCTGGAGTTCACGCAGTCAGTGGATATTCTTCCCGTCCGCTGTTTTGCTCCAAACCGATGATCAAGCCCATGTTTTCCTAATCCAACTTGTATACCAAGCCTGTTTAGACAAAACAGGCCCGAACTAACTAAATCCATTGATCAAATCTATCCCAAACACGCCCAGAATCCGATCAAAACTTATGCAGTAAACTGCCTATTTTCCCCGCCAATTTTCTCTTTTGAAACGAAGAAGAAAGGACAGCCCCTATCCAGTGCAGGGGTGCCAATAGCCATAGGGTGTAAATATCAATTAGAGTGCCCCTTATCAATGGAGTATCCCTTGGTAATTTAGGTGCCCCTTATCCAAATGAGGGGTCCGAATAGTAATTTTCTCCCACGAGCGCAAATACCACTTTTCGAGCCAATTTTCCCGCAAAAGCTTATTTCTCCAAAAACACCTACAAAGACATAAAATACCAAAATAAGCGCAAAATCGAGTACTAACATTACAGAGAATTGAGACTAATATAGACACATAAATGCGTCTATCAAATACCCCCAAACTTATTATTTGCTAGTCCCGAGCAAATCAATTCTAGAAAAATAAAATCCTAACTCACTGTCGCAGGCATCGTCGATTGCATTTAGCGTATGCAATAAGCCTTTAAACCCCTAGGTGGCCCTAGTGGCCGAGTTATAGTCTCGGGAGGGTTTACAAGAGATATACCCACAAAACCTTTATACTCCAGACCCTAACTATTTACGCAGAACCTTGGAAGGCACTAAAGAATCTCCTTGGTTGGCATACTTATTGACTACAGGAGGAAGTACCCTGATGCTAAATTCCAATTGCAGTACACGAGTTTGCACTCAAGCATACTAAAATTCATATATAAGTCACAGAGCTCTACTCAGATAGTTTCTGGACATCATAACCGGAGTCGACCAATCACATGGATAGAGTA
Source organism: Papaver armeniacum (assembly GCA_023531295.1). Lineage (NCBI taxonomy): Eukaryota > Viridiplantae > Streptophyta > Magnoliopsida > Ranunculales > Papaveraceae > Papaver > Papaver armeniacum. The sequence goes on from JAJJWW010004553.1 coordinate 128,266, forward strand.
AGAAATGGATAAAGAAAAACATAAATGGTTTTGATGTTGACTAAGGTGAATGGTGTTTCTCATATCTGTCTGAAGGCCACTGCCAAACGACCTATCCTAATGGACTGAGATATTGGTCTGGACTAATATCAACACATTGGCATATACAAGGGAACCAATGGTCGATAATCCTAACTCTAGGTCAACACAACTGGCATATACAAGGGTTCCAGTGGTCGACTTTATTGAATTTATTCCGGTTGGTCTGATGGTCTGGTCTCAATTTCTTTTTTTTCTTTTTTTTCTTTTTTTTTTTTTATATCTCAATCACTCTATTTCACCCTAGGAATGGTAACAACTTGAATCGTGAGCCCCACCTAATCACTTAGAGAAACATATTTTAAAGAAAACAAAATAAAAATAGAAGTGAAAAGGATTCAACGAGATATGGCGAAACTACCGTGTTTTTTTCTTTAATTCTAACACCTGAGCTCTGTGCTTTTATGAATAGACTCTTTAGATGTTGCCATCTAATCAGATTGGTTCCTCAACTCCTACAACCAAAGTGCTTCCATCCACTTAGATTAGTTAGTGCCATCCTTAATAAACATAAATTTCTAGGCTCTGGAGTTTATTTATTGCAACTAAAAAGTTTCTCCCACACCCCCAAACTTAAATCTAACATTGTCCTCAATGTTCTAAAGATGAAATTAAAAGCATGAACAAGGAGAAACTGTTACCATTTGAAGCAAAAGAGTTAAGGAAAGATATTACCGTGTTGCATGAGCATGGGTTACCTCCCAAGAAGTGATAAATTTAAAGTCTTCATCCAGACGTCAAATACCACAAAATGGCTAATTACCTTTCAAATCATATATCAATAGTCGAAACAACTGTGGGTCAACAAAATCAAATAAAATTGCCACAATTATAAGACAAATGCACCAAATCAGAAAAATTAATAGACAAAGCACATCCTCATCCAAAGTTTCCTGCAAGACAACTGAGTTTTTTTGTGGTGCCCACTTGGGCTTTATATGAGTGTCTTGACAAACAGATTCTTCTGAACTATGGGTTTCTAGTTGCTGGATTTCCTCTTGGACAGTATCAGGAGGATCAGGTTGAGGAGTCGGAAGAGACTCAGGAAATACCTCATGTATACTAGGCTCGATTCCCAAGTTAGGTACTTCTACTATGGATATTTGACCATCACTACCCCCAAACTTAGGGTAATCAGTATTCTCAGATAAACCTCTAACTATTGCTTGAATTTCCGGATCCTCGGAGTCTTTAAAATACTCAAGAGCTTCTTCTAGTTCAACAGTTTGGTCACCTAAGAGAATTGTCTCATCAAATTCATCTAAGGAATCACCAAATAAAGTGTCGTCCCAATTATCCTGAATTAGATCCTGAACTAAAGTGCTAATCATATTTACTTCCCTAATTCATCGAAGGTTGTCTATTAACATTAAAGACATTTAGTCAAAGTGGTCATATTACCAAAGGATATATTCATAAGCCCGGTCCTACGAGTTGATGATAGCATTAGATGTGGCTAAAAATGGGTGACCTAAAATCACCGGTATTTGAGCACTAGGGTCTGAACAAGGTTGAGTGTCTAGAACAACAAAATCCTTTGGATAAATAAATTTATCATCCTCAATCAAGACATCCTCTATAACACCACGAGGGACTTTGTGAGACCTATCGCCTAACTGTAGGGTCATTTTAGTCGGTTTCAACTCACCAAGACCTAGATGGGTGTACACATGGTACGGGAGTAGGTTAACACTGGCTCCTAAGTCAAGTAATGCTTTATCAACCATGTGATTACCAATTGTACAAGATATGGTGGGGCATCCAGGGTCTTTATATTTAGGGGTTGTTTGGTTCAGAAGGATTGAACTTACCTGACCAGCTAAAAAGGCTTTCTTATGGACATTAAGCTTACGCTTTCGAGTACAAAGATCCTTAAGAAACTTGGCATAAGCAGGCATTTGCCTAATTGCTTCTAATAAAGGAATATTTATGTTTACCTGCTTAAAAATCTCCATTATTTCGTTGAAAGTCGACTCTCTCTTAGTTGGAACTAACAGTTGTGGATATGGGGCTCTGGGCACAAAATGAGACCTATCGGGAACCACATTGGCATCACAGAAATTTTATCGGTCTCTTGATTAATGGCTCCTTCGGGGCTCATCTTGGGAACTAGAATGGGAACTAGAAGGTGGATCTACAGTATGTCCACTATTAGGCATGGTTACCTTATTGTCTACCGTTTTACCACTTCTAAGGGTTGTTACAGAGTTCACATGATTGAACTCTTTCTCTCTAGAGGATATTTCATGAATTGCTCTAGTGTTGGGTAGTGGTTGACTGGGTGACTTGCCTCTCTCTCTTTCGCTCAAAAGCTCGCAATTATACTAACTCGATTTTTAGCTCACGAAATAGCTCGAGAGTTTTCCCGTAAACCTTTCTCAACCGTTTGCTTAAACTCGCATTGTTATGAGATAAGATGGCAGAGACTCTTCTAAGCTCATGATTTTTTTATCCGACGGTGTTCGATACCGATCCGGCCCTAAATGGTTCTTAGTATACCTAAAACTGGGAGTCTCGAAAATTACTAGACCGGCCTTGACTCGTCCCTTAGACCAAGAGAAATTCGGGTGGTTTCTCCAACCGGGGTTATAGGTATCAGAATATGGATCAAATCTCTGATGGTTTTCAAACATAGAGTTGTTATAAAGAGCATGGGCTTGCTCTTCGTATCTAGCTTGGTGTGACCCTTGATTCATTTCTAAGGCTTCTAGACGCCTAAGAATGTCTGACCCATAATCAACTCTATCGATCCTATGGATAGTATTTCTAGGTATTTCTGGTTCTCTCATTGAAGACCATTGCCTAGTTTTCTCGGCTAACTCGATGAATTCGTCAAAACATTCATCTGGGTCTTGATGTGTAAATTCTCCTCCACTAATTGTTTCTACCTGCATACGGGTTTCACTATCAAGGCCCTCATATAAAATTTGGGCCATGTGGGCTTTTTCAAAGCCGTGATGTGGACACTAGTATAACAATTCACTAAACCTTTCTATATAATCATGAAGTTTTTCACCTAATTTCGCTAAAGGTTTGGATAGACTGCCGAACAGCTGCAGTCTTATGGTGTGGGTAGAATTTCTTAACAAATGCGTCTACAAGACCATCCTGTGTGGTAATTGTTTTAGAAGGAATAAAATGATACCACTCTTTGGCTTTATCATAGAGAGAGAAGTGAAACAAACGTAACCTAAGCACATCTCTGGAGACATTCGGATAGTTCATTGTGTCACAAATCATTTCAAAGTCTCTTATGTGGGTATACGGGTTCTCATTCTCTAACCCCCTAAACTTACTCATGCCAATAGTCTCGTGTCTTATATCAAACCGGACCGTAGAAGGCCGGGTAGAACTACACGGGTCACGCACTACCCTAGACGGGTTCAAACGATCCCTAAGGGTTTTTATCGGGACTTCATCATCCTTTTCCTCAACCATTTTGCCAAAAATAGAAGTATTGAGGATATTTTCCTCACCTTGAGAAGAACGTCCAAAAATAGGACTTTCTAGATTAGGGTAGTCGAGATTCTTATTTCCTAAAATATCACTTCTAGGTTTTTCACGCATAAACCGTCCTAGATCGTCACTCTTACGTTCTGGCATACAAGAATTCAACAAAATGTGCACATGCAAATGCTGGGCTAACTAATTTAGGTAAGCTTGGGTTACCTACAGCGAAATATACCCAAAGGTACGAGGTGAGGTTTGTGGACTTTCACATTTGGTAACTCCCATAAGGCCCAAGGCACGGTTCAGATTTTTACTAATCCACTAGTTTTCCTAAATTCGGTAGTCTGACGAGATGCAATTGGTGTGTGCAGTGTTATTTTTTTTTTAATAAAAAAAACTACAAAAAAAAGTAAACAAACAATATATACAAGTCCAAAAATAAGGGGAAAAAAATAAAAATAAAATAAAAACTAACAAAAATAAAAGCTTCGGCTTTCTCCTTTTATGGCAAGTCCAACTTTTCAACTTCCGTTTCAAGCAAAACCTGCACAACAAAAACAAAAATACCCAAAGTAAAATAAAAAAAAATAAAAATAAAATATATACAAAACCTAAAAAAAAATGCAAAACCTAAAACCTAAACCTAATTACAAGTCCGCGTCGGCGGCGCCAAAAACTGATGTAGTTTTGAAGTGGTAAGTAGAGTATCGTTCGCTCGGACTCGTTGAGGTTGATTTTAAGACTTACTTAAATAAAATACTAGAATTTTTTTTTTAACAATGTTGAGAGATACTGGGACTCAGGATTTCACTGTTTCTCATATTCATGTGGTTCAGAAATTAATCCTAGGATATTTATGGCTCAAATAATAAAATTTATTGACTCTTAATATTTGCCAAGATAGATTTTTGAAAGCAATGACTGTAAATCTAAAGCATGGGACATCAAATCATTTAAGCTAAGCATGACCCATCAATTGAAATAACAATCGCTCAATAAAAATCATAAAACAATTATAAACAGTGCAAAAAGTAAATAAAGAATTAACTCAAGTTACCACATATATGAAATCCAGCTTCCTCCGTCATCCCAGCGATGGGGTTTAGCTCCTCATATCAAAAACACGCACAAAATAATAATCCATAGCTCAAAAAGGTGTTTTATTGAAGAAATTGTATAAAACAGATATTTCTAACGCTGTAGTGGTGTTACAAGCGTCACTGTTACAAGTTTTTAAGACTGTCGAAGAACGATAGTTGTTTGACTCTGTCGTTGAATTTAAGATTCTTTGTCGCGAGTCCTTTCTTCGTGTTCTTGTAACGACACTTCTGAAGTGTCGTCTACAACTCTTTTCTTCCTCTTCACCTGCTGCTGCTGCAACTCCTTTGCAGTGTGATTCTATGCCTCCAATCGACCCCCAGACCCTACGTGTCCCTCTCTGGACCTCCTACCACTCTATTTATATCAAACAGGGGCCAAAATACTCGAGAAAATCTTGTGTTTACCTCCACGGCAGGCCATGATATTATTTCCATTTTTATTTCTTATTTGCGTGTCAATCACAGATTCTGGGTTGTTCGGATTTTGTAAATATAGAATGAGATCATATGGAGGATATCTTGCCTGTTTTGTTTTACTCGTAACTTCCCACAATAACCAACTCCCGAGAAAATCTTCACTTCCCTGTTTTAATGAAACCACCAAATATACGAGGATTTGCTTCTCGTTTTAGCTCTCAAAACACGTCATTCTTTCTTCTAATAAGGTAACTACATAATCCCGTGTTTAACTCTTCAAAACTCACGTCAAAATCTTGCCTGGAGTTCACGCATTCAGTGGATATTCTTCTCGTCCCCTGTTTTGCTCCAAACCGATGATCAAGCCCATGTTTTCCTAATCCAACTTGTATACCAATCCTGTTTACACAAAACAGGCCCGAACCAACTAAATCCATTGATCAAATCTATAACAAACACGCCCAGAATCCGATCAAAACTTATGCAGTAAACTGCCTATTTTTCCCGCCAATTTTCTCTTTTGAAACGAAGAAGAAAGGACAACCCCTATCCAGTGCAGGGGTGCCAATAGCCATAGGGTTTAAATATCAATTAGAGTGCCCCTTATCAATGGAGTATCCCTTAGTAATTTAGGTGCCCCTTATCCAAATGAGGGGTCCGAATAGTAATTTTCTCCCACGAGCGCAAATACCACTTTTCGAGCCAATTTTCCCGCAAAAGCTTATTTTTCCAAAAACACCTACAAAGACATAAAATACCAAAATAAGCGCAAAATCGAGTACTAACATTACAGAGAATTGTGACTAATATAGACACATAAATACGTTTATCAGAAAACTTTCAACATTACACCATCCGCCTCAACATCCGCTGGAAGCATGGCCGTGACAATGGTGTGGAAGTCCATAAGATGCTTGTTTGGGTCTTCATTCACCATGCCATGGAACTTTGGTAATTATCTAAGCAACCCCGGCTTGATCTCAAAAGTAGAGTTTGTTTGAATACACCCATGTTGTGTATCAAGCCTATGAGAAGCCAAGTCCTTGAGTGTAAGATTCGCATCACCCATTGTTTCTTCTTCTTGAACTTGTGGTTCGTCTACGAATGGAACCTCTTGTTCTCCTTCTAGTTGTAACTCTTTTCCCACTTCTAACTCTTGACTTTCTGTTGTGTCTTGACTTGGTTGGAGTATTGTGCCTCTTCGAGTAGATATCCCGCACCTTAGGTAGTTCCAATCTTTAGAAGCCAGGGATTAGGTACTGAAAACAATTCTCTTAAACAAGTGAGAAACAAGACAAGAACCGAAAAGCAAAGATAAAAGCGAGAAATTATAAAAAGAAACTAAAAACTTAATAACAAGCCGTATGCCTCCCTAAGAACGACGCCAAAATTTGATCGATGTCGTAAGCGTCAAAAATAATTTCACTTTCTTACTCACTAAATATAAATGAAGTACAAGGTAAGGAAGAGTTCGTTTCCACAGAGAGGCAATTGTTGTTATGCGATTTTCAGTTTCTAAGGTAACCAAGGGGGGATGTTTGTTGTTTTAGCGAAATACTAAAGTAAAAATAAAATAAAGCAAAGCAAATAATTGGAATAATCAATAGAGAGAAGATATTGGTCACGGGATAGTATCATTCACAAACATGTATTTTCATCAATGATTAGAATCGGTATTTTAATCTCTCGATTACTAAAAGTCCTAGGATACCTTGATTGCAAGTATATCCCGCTAATTCCATGATTCCATCACAACCACATTAAAAGATGCACATGTGAATTCTTCCTAGAAAGCAACCTAAAGTGTAAAAGCACAATTAGATTTAACTCCCTAAAAGCAATAAGTTCTATGGAATAAGACTAATCAAGGCAATCAAACGTGTAAAAGCACTAATTCAATTTAACCAAGGTTATGATTCATATGCAATTATAAAGATGTATCACTACAAGTAATAACCACACTATGCTACTTAGAATCAGGGATAAACAACTATTTCGTATTGAAAACCCTAATCTAGCAATAGAGATGAATGTAAATCGGATTGATTCCGGACTCAACCAAACAAACAATCAAATCATATGACAATATTAATAATGAATCATACACAATAAAATATTGAGACAAAACTAATTCATTGAATCATATAACATGTTGAGAAATCAACTTTATCCCATAACCAATAATAATTGTTTAGTTACTCATAGCTATGGAGTTCATCATAAAAATATTAATTGAAAAGAAGAAGATGAACAAAATCAAACCCTAGAAGCGTAAACAAAACCTATTTTGTCCAAAGTTCCAAGAATAAAACGTGATCCCAAAGTTGTAGAAACTTTCTCCTTTATAGCTCTTCTTGTTCCAAAATTAGGTCAAGCCCCAAGGGTCCAATAGATAGAAGTCTACCAAGCCCATGTGTGAGAAAAACCCATGTGAAAATATATCCCAAGAGAGGTCGCCGGAAAAATGGTATTGTGACCGGAACTTGGCCGGAAGAGTCACCGGAAAATAGCTCAGGTGACCGGCAAAGTCCGACCGGTCACCGGCCAACGATCCAACTCGGGTCAACCAGGAAAGTCAGATGAGTTAACTCGAGTCAAGCAGTGAGTTGTACTGAGACAGCCGAATTAAGATGAGTCAGCCCTGAGTCAGCTATTCAGGTAAGCTAACTGGGCTGACTTTCCATTAAGCCATTTGCGCAGGCCATAGTTGTGCTGCACAATCATTGCGCATCACCAGTTTCAGTTCAAGGCCATCATACTTGCTTAACCTTCTCAAGGCAGCAGCTTCTTCATCATTTCCTGTCTCAGCTAGTGCTTCAACTCATTCACCTGCCAGCAAAACCACTTCCCAAACCTTTAGTTCCACCACTGCAATGACATCACCACCAAAGACTAAGATTCCAGCTCAGTTACCCCTGCAATTCCACACATTCATCTCAAAATCACTGGAATCCATTCGTTCTTGGTCTGTGACTCAATTCCTCCACCATAACTGCACTGTAATTTGGTTCACTACCAAACTCGATACTATATTTGCAATCCTGCACAACAGCATCAGTTTCACCACTTCTTTAGCAGCTCAGCGATACCAATACCAGTTCCATCTTCTTGACTACAGTGGCCAAACCAACTACTATGCACATTCTCATATACCAATCATAACATTCATCTATCTGTTCATAACCCATTCATAAAGCTATGGCGGCAACATTCAATTGCAGCTATCAACCATACCACCTGCAATTTCCTACACATACATCTAAAGCACTCATTTCATGCACCTGCAGGTCAAAATCACTCTTCCCTTCCATTGGTAACACACAGCTCCATTCAGATACAACAATCCACAGCATCTCTTCCCATTGCAGCTGCAATCACCACCAACTTCTCAGTTCCAGTTCAAGCTCAACATCTCAGATCCCATTCTAACCAGCTCCATCTCCTGAGTTCAGGAACAGACTCAGCTCCAACTTCAAACTCGAGCAATTCCACCAGAAACCCATTAACTCACATAAACCCATCTGCAGCTACTCAAACTTCTCTTACTTGCAAATGCAGCTGCACTTCACTCGGCTTCCAGGTCACGATATCCGCTTTCTGTAGCCATCATTTGCAACCATTGCTCTGTACTCATACATCTGTGGCTCACACTTCTAGCACTTGCAACATCACAACCAGCTTCCATGTTCAGCTCCAATTCCTCTACCAGAAACTCCAATTACACTCCATTTCTGAGCTTACACCAAAGTCTTCAGCTCTGCAACCACGGCTCTAAGTTCAGACCATCCTTGACAGCTTCTATTATACCCATCAGAACCACCATGAGCTCAATCATCACAGGCCAACCAACACCCCTTAATCTCCATACTCCTCAAGAACAGTAGCGCAATCCCATCTGTAGCTCCAGCTGCGAACTACACTGTATTCATCTTCAGATTCAAACCTCTATCGAACTGTATCACAGCTCAACTCAACATATTTCTCTCGATCTTGTTACAGCGGCTACCAGATTCAGGACCCATTTAATTTATTTTCGATCTTCTCAGCAACAACACAACCCCGAGATCGATTTTTCCAGTAACAACAACAACCTATCTCATCTCTGCAATTCTCGACCTGAGCTTCAAATCGTCTCATAATTTGAACCCAAAAATTCTCTTACTCTGCTTGAATTTCAAATTCCAGTTAAACCCATCTTGTAGCTTCTTCATAAACTCTCAATTTCAAACTCACTTCATACATGATTTCTTGCCTCGAGTGATTCTGGGGTTAACTCAAACCCTAACTTCGATTCCTTCTTTGCTCCTGGTTTTCAGTTTGATTCTCGATCTGATTCATCTACCAACAGCTCTACCTGTTCTTCCCTTTTCTCTGAATTCCAAAGCAACCCTATCGGAATCTATTTCTTCCTTGGCAGCCATTTTCTCTCTTCTCCGTGTTGATTTCAGTGAGGTTCGAAATGAAAAGAGAATAATTTCTCTTAATATTAAAGCTTGGTAATGATGCAAACTATTTTTAGCGCCCGAAATTGGATCTGAGGCCACCGGTCTTTGCATGGGTTGTCGGTTTGTGAACCGACCGCCTATTCACTTCTTTGCTCAACCGTAGCTAGCTTCGCAAATGCGTGAATTGGTCTTTTCGCTCTTTTTCGCTTTAAATTGGTGATTTCTTCTCCTTTTGTTCTAGGTGACTCCATTGCACCTATAAAACTCAAAAGCAAACATAAGATACATAATTCACACGAAAAATAGCAAAGAAAGCATAAAATCTAGATAGTAAATACGGTGTATTCTACACCTATCATGAAGATGAATAAGGTTGATACACTACACCAAATTCCCGGATTCGTAACAGCAATTCGTAACGGCTTATGGGCCGTTACGAATTTCCCGTTACAAATAGCCGTTACAAAAAAATTGTAACAGGCAGAAGCCGTTACAAAAAAATTGTAACAGGCAGAAGCCGTTACGAAATTTTTTTTTAGGCGTGCCAGTCACACGCTTGGTCACACCAGGGTGGTAACACCTTTAGAATGTGCGTGTGCGATTCACATGCGTGGCATTATGTTTCCACCCACGATGAGTTATACCAGAGGATATTTCCTCCCATGCGTGTGCGATTCACATGCGTTTTTCTGAGGATATACGCTAGTGAACCAGATCGAATCTTCATTTTCGTTTATCTTTTTTTTTTCTCTGCTGCTCCCGTCTCTCTTCTTTTCCTATCAACAGATGAGTCGATGAAATCATCACGGAAATCTCACAAAATTTTCACAGAAATCTCTTCAATCATCGATCTGGGTAAGTGTTCATCGATCTTTTCAATAATTTATTTCGATTTTCAGGGGTTTCTAAGTTTTCAATAAATCTGGTTTTTAGGGTTTCGATTTGTTTCTAATACGATTTTGTAAATCCGTGAATCTAATACAATATGTTTCATCTTAGTTTCGATTGGTTAAACTTCTTCAATTAAATTTAATTCAATTTTTTTTCCGATTTCATGTTAGGGTTTGAAGAACTTAAGAACATTGAAGAATTTCTCGCCAACTTAGAAGGTTTAAGTTTCAACATATGAAGAATTACAATAGGCAGGTAAGTCATGAGGTTTTGTTTGAGTTTTTGAACATGTCATGTTGTTATCTGATTGATGAAATTGATGTCAAAGTGGTTCCTTCTCTTCCAGACACTATATGAACCCGTTCAAATTCAAAGGTGGGCACTCGTTAACTTTTCTCGCTTTCGTTGCAATACTAGCCGATTTCTAGGGATCTTATTGATTGTGCGGGAAATAAGGGAATAGTGAGTCTTCCGACTTTTTTAATCGCATTTTCTTTCATACTTGTCATTGTGGTTTATGAGGCATTGTATTAATCCCTGTTCCACTTTATGAGAATATGGTAATCAAGGAGATTACCTCCTATTGTTATTGTCAGGGTGGAAGCGATCTTTGAACAGATAAAAACAGAACCTACCTGGTCCTCCCGAATTCCTTTTGTTTGCCTTGGCAGAGCGTAAAAATTCGATGTTTATGGTTTGGTGCCTAAAACATAATTCAACATTCAATTTCTTCTTTTAATGATCTTTAAAATTTGAATATGTTTTACTTTTCAGGCGGGTATTGTCACACAATGCATACGCCCATTGAAAGTAAATGATCGCACCTTACTAATGTCCGTTTGAAAATCAATACGAAGGTAAACCTTGTACTCTGCTACTTGTTTTTTTTTCCATTCATCCATTTTTAGAGGCTTAGTCTCTTATTTGCATGTCCATCTTGTTTCTCTGTTTATTAGCTTGGGGGGTAAGATTTTTTTTGCTAGCTGTTGAACAAATACCTCGCATTCCTCTTATTAGTGAAACTCCAACTATGATATTGGCAATGGAATCAATGGATGTTTCTCATGGGTCACCAGGTCGATCAGATATCCCATCAATTGCTGCTGTAAGTTTTTTTTGTTTTAGTTTTTTTATCCATTGGTATTGAATTAGTGTTCCATGAACTTGGGAATTGTATCCTAATTGACACTCTGTTAAATATCTTTGGAATTTTCAGGTTGTTGGTTCTAGATGTTGGCCCTTAATTTCAAGGTACGGGGCATGACGTACCCAATCCCCAAAAGTGGAGATAATCGACTCCTTGTACAAAGTATTACCAAATGAGGAGGATGATGGAATTATGAGGTGATAATTTCAACAGTTTAAATATCATAACTTAGAACCTGAGTAGTGTGTCAATGTTTATTTTCTTATTGCTAATCTTCTTTGTTGTGGATTCTAGAGAGCCAATGATCTTGTCAAGAATAAGATACATCCAACATCTATAATCAGTGGGTACAGACTTGCTATGAGAGAAGCCTGCAAGTATATTGATGAGAAACTCGCTGTTAAGGTTGAAAAGCTTGGGAAAGATTCGCTTATCAACTGCGCAAAGACAAATAAAGTGGCTGAAGTTACGACAGAATCCAGGTTGGGACTCTTTCTTCACTAGTTGAACACTCTTCCAGGTGTGGCTTTCCCTTCTAGGGTTCTATTTTGTTGCCTTGAAATAGAACATGAATTTTAGGAGTTTCGAGATTGATACATTAACTTGGGTTTTAACAATGTATCTTCGTAGGAAGCATTATTCTGCCCGGTTGTGCATGTTTTTTTCGATTACTCTTTGACCTCTTTTGTTGCATTTATGCTTTTATAGATAGGATAGTCGGTGTCGAATGTGGTTTTGGAATTTTTATGTGTTTAACACCTCCTCTTTATCATCCTTGTGTGATTCGATTTTCGAATTTAATTTCTTTGTTGTAGATGATACAACCGACCGAGGAATTTTGATGTATTGCTTGTAAAATCCCTACCCTTATCATCTGGTTTAATTTGAATTTACGATTCCGAGCTCACATGGATGATACAATTGACCAAGGAATTTCAGGGGCCCTTCACTATTCGCCCAAACCCCCATCTCGTTAAACTATCTAGAGTAAGAGATGATTGGCATGTAAGCTTTAGGCCTAGAAAGCCTTCTAAATTTTACTTTGTAATCTTCCGCTAACTTGAGACTTGGCGCGAATAATTCACAAACATTTTGGTAACTTACTTGACAAACCTACCTTGCTATGTGGATTTAGCAAGAATTATTTCCCAATATATCTATTAGTTGGTACAAGTAAGATAAAACGTCTTTGGCCTTGGCATACCGGCTCGTAACTTACGACAAACCTACCTTGCTATGTGGTTTTAGCAAGAATTATTTCCCAATATATCTATTAGTTGGTACAAGTAAGATAAAAATGTCTTTGGCCTTGGCATACTGGCCTAACAACCCTTAAAGGTTAGGTCTGAGTATTTCAGTAAACCTTGAAGGCTTGCTTTGTTGTAGCAATGAAGATACACTCACTCGTGTTATATGTTTCTTTGCACGACAACAGGTTTGGTCCATTTGTAGTTTTCTTAAGGCTTGCTTTCTTAAGATACACTCACTCGTGTTATACCCAGTGAAGCACGGCTTAGATCATATCTACCATATCTATCTATCTCTGTCATAGTCGGAACTGTATTGAGAGACGAACTGAATTGCAGTGATTCTTAAGTTTTCTCGATTTGTAATGTACTAGTAGTTACTTTGTCTATCACTCCAGAGTCCCTACATTCTTATTCACTGTGATATGTTAGAAAAAGTGCATATTTTTGGTATAGGCATTATTGGTAAATTAAGTGTTTTCCACTTGTGGGGAATTATACATGTGGGGGAAAATGAAGGTTACTACAAAGCGGTGATTGGATGTATCCGAATACTCCTCTCGGACTTAAGGTTTTGTGACAGGCCTTGCATCTTTTTCCTCTTAGAGTTTTTAAACTCTAAACTCTAGTTGTTGTATGATTGTTACTTGTAACTTTGGTTTTAAAAATTTCGTGTATATTCATATGTATACACACCTTGCTGGTTGGGTCCGTTGACCCTTCCAACCGATTTTCCTTTCTAATTCGTTTCGCTAATCTCTGGGCTACTCTGTTTGGTTGTTTTCGTATGATGTTAAATAACCGCAACATACATTATGTGTATACATATTTACCGATTGTATAATTAGCTATATTTTCATGTCTTCTCATCATCAGTGGCTGGAATATTCGTTGCATGGATTCAGGCGCCTCACACAACTTTGTTGGTGATGAACAGGTCGTGTATAAGTTGGGGTCATGCGCTGAATGGACAGCTTGGATATGGTCATGAGGGACCAAAGTAAGTGTTGCTTTTCCTTACAATCAGACATGTTCTGTTCGTTGGTGGAGATATCATAAGATCCCACTTTTCTTGATGTCATGGTTTAATAACTTTATTCGATGTGTTTGCTCATTGTACCATATATCTACAATGAATCTCAAAAAAGTTGATATCCTTGAGGGTATGAATGTAATGAGGTATGAATTTGACAGCTCTTTGTTCGTCGATCATGTTATGTCCGCATAAATTTTAAGCTCTATCTCGGCATCATCAAAGTAAAGTTTAACCAATAAAATAAAAACGACTAATCCTCGGATTTGGTGTAAAATTACTTTTATAGTGTCGCATGTGGTTGAGTTTATTCAATGGTGGTGGTTGATAGAACAAATCTTGGTGATAAGCTTGATCGGGTAAGCATTCTTGTAAAACAATCCCCATAATGAAAAAAATACGCGGATGCAAGTAATCTAGTTTTCTCATCCCGATTGCGCTTGATGTTTATGAGGGCAAACCTTTTGAAGAAGGTAAGTTTTGGTTGGGCTTATTGTAATTTTTACATTCTATTGAGTCGTGTTTATCTTTGTTTTTATCAAGTTTTTCATTAAAATTCATTCTCCCCCCTGAGGATCGCTGACGCCAAGGCTAAAAGTCCCGCACCAAAGAAAGGTGGTCTTTGAAACTTCATCCAATAAAAGGAAGAAGTCTAAAGATTCGTGAGTCTGCTTTGAACCCAAGGCAAGGGTGGAGAACAAAGGAGCTTCAAGATTTGTAAGTTCCATGTATTCAAGTTTTGTAGGAAGTTAGTAAGTTTGTATGTGTTTCCTTAGAAATTTGGAACCTTCCATGCATTCCTTTAGAAATTTGATACTTAACAAAAAAAAAAAAGTTTGGTACTTAGAGAAATTTCAATTCTTTTGTTATATGAATCTGAGACGAATTGAATGAATGTGATATACATAGATTGAAGAAATTGTTATTGAGTGTGGTTATGAATGTATTGAAAGGTGTATGCGTGGTATTGAATTTAGAATTAGGCCTATTTAAGCGAAATGAATCGCAGATCAGCCTTGAACTAGTCAAAATTGGTCAATAGTGACCAATTTTGACCAGGTCAATGTTGACTGGCAGTAATTTTTTTGCTGTTACAAAAAAGTTCGTAACGGCTCGAGGACGTTACAACATCGTTGTTACAAAAAAATTCGTAACGGCCCTGAGCTGTTACCACGTGGCAAAATAGTAACGGCTCAAGCCTGTTACGAGGGCCGTTACAAAAAATTATCGTAACTGCCACAAAGCCGTTACAAAAAAAATGTAACACCCACTTTTGCAACAGGCGAGGGCCGTTACAACCCGTTTTAGTAACGGCTCAGACCTGTTACGGATCCCAGAATTTGGTGTAGTGATATGAAAGTGCTCATATGGCTAACCATTGGTTAACTATTGTTGAACCAACTAAGTGTACACGTTTAGGTACAGTTAACAATTCCAAAAAGATCTCTCTTTACTAGTGGATAATGACTAATCTATCCTTTTATTTCGGAAATGTTCCGCGAAGTGTCGCAGATGTACAAACATTTATTCTCGCGACACTTCTTAAAGTTCCACGTCTTTCTTCATTGTTTTTGTGTGTCGTTATTCATCGCGTCATTTATGTTTATTAATCCCGCGAGCCCCCGCACGTTGCGATATTATGATCCTACATCTTGCCTCTTTTTCCTTAAATATTGCTTGAAGAGCGATTTTTTAAGGAAAATCGTTGTTGTAGTAATCTTTGATCTTTGTTGATGGAGGAACTTTAAGAATACCGTACTTAAAAGTACGTACTTGCCTCTATTCTTTTGCGATGTTCCGAAGTTTTGCGTCTCCTCTCTCTCCTCATACTTTTCTTGCGAAGGGAAGAATATAGCGATGCTTTTATTCGCCGCGCTCGCTTATCTTTATATCTGTTTCAACTCCGACGATTTTTAATCATTAAAGCCGCCGACCACGTCTCTTCCAACCGTTTATTCTTGACCGTTCATGTCTCTTCTCGCATTAAATGACCTCGTTTTCTCGAATCGTCTTTTTTCTAGCATCGATCTTAACCTTTAACTTCTCATCCATTCCCATACCGATAATGGCTCATTAGTCGTGCATACAAAGCTTCTTTTGATGAAGTTCAACAGAAATTGCTCGAGAAGGGTTTCACTCTATCGACCATTCCCGATCAAGAACCTTCATCCATTCTTTCGCAGAAAAGTTATTTTCCTCATCATCAATGTGATGATCAAAGGATTATAGTCTCGCTAGGTCGCCTTCGGGACTTCCCATTCCCTTATACGATCCGTGAGTTGCCTCTATTTTATGAAATCTTAACCCATGAAAAATTCTGAGGGCTATTTATCAATTGAGTGGCGATTGCATTGACCGCGGTGCAGCAAAGGATCTTTATACTCTAACTCGTCGAAATCCCAAATTCAGACTTTGGAAATAGTCGTTGAGAAATACACTGTGGAAAACTTTTTTTGAAAATTACTCGCTGATAACTATGGTGAATGCGAAATTCCAAGGCGTCCGCCCCTCAAGAAAAAGGATAATGAGGACAAATTGGTTGATATCGATTGGCACCGGTAATAATACTACCTCGCCACTCCAAAGATGAGAAATGGTGGGTTGTACCCTTGATTTTAAATGGTCCTTATATCGCGGGCCCACACGTTCTTCCCGCGAATCTCGCGAATATCATCCTTGGGAATTCAAATGGCCTCGAGAAGAAGAAAGAGGTATGTTTCCGAGAACTTTCTTTCTATAATTCTTGAGTTTGTGAAATCTCTCGATAGCCAAGGTTGAGAAGAAGCTACAAAAGGATCCGAGGATCGGAGGATACCCGACAATCCCCTACGAGTGAAGTAAGAATCACTTCCTTTCCTCTTATTTAAAACAGTATTGTTACCTCTGTTTCTTATCTTACTGGCGTATCGAAGGTTGGGAGTTGAAGAAACTATTGCTGCGAAGATTAAAAGTAAAACAGTTCGTCGCCGCAGTAAATCCTCTGCCCCCTTAACTAAGAAGCGAAAGGTCCAATCCTCTTCTCGCCTTAACTCAAACTCTCGAATCTTCCGACGAGGATAACCATGAATCGAATTCCCTCTCGCCAAGAAGATTCCATTGGCTTCTTCCATGGATCGCTTATCCAACATCTTCTCGATCGTTTCCAAGGAATGGGAGATGCTCCCTTAGCTTCTCTTTGCGGGCTCTCAAACGTGTGTAATCGTTTACTGAAGGCATAATTCATTCAATGGAGTCTCTAGAGTTGTGTCTCTGACCTTTTGAATGCACTGTCTCTGTATGTGTAGATCATACTTCCCCGCTAATCTTTAAATTGTTTAAGTATATATATATGTTTTAATGATTTTTCTATCTTCTTTTATAGGTTGGAAGAACTTCCTTTTGTAGTTGCCTCGGACCTTGAGTGCAACAATCTTGAGAAGAAGATCAATTGAGCAAGAAGATCATCTCGCGATAAAGACGAGACGATTCAAAAGTTAAATACCTAACTTGACTCCCAAAGGGATAAGGTGTCCACTCTTCAAAAAACGCTAATCAAGAACTTTATGGTATAAAATTTTACCTCCTTTTACTATTTTTACTTTAATGGTCGCCTATTGCTACCTAACTTATTTATGTAGATGTATATAATCTCTCCGATGAGGCTATTCTTCTCCATACATTTCCCGATCCTATGGTCACCTCAACAACTATTTAAGTAGTTCATCAAATAAAATTAACTCCCTTTCATTAAATGAACTCAGACCAAATATCGTCTTTTAGAAATTGAACATAGATCCGGTTTAAGTGTCGCCAACCAATTTAAACGAATGTTTCTCGAGTCCAATAAGGAAATCAAAATTTTAAGGAAGAAAATTAGTGACCATATAGATGATAAAGATCGCATTGCTAACAATGGTGCACAGCATTAGCAACATTTCAAAAATCTCTCCTTGAGTTACAAATTGAGCGGGATGAATTGCTTTGCAGAATTCCTTGCTTAGTGAGCGAGAAGATGTTCCCCTCCTTGTTATAAATAGTGACGATGAATTCGCTCCAATTAAAAGTTTTAGATAACTTAAATAATCTAGGTGTTGATGTTAGTCTTGCGAGCATACTTCCTTGGTTAAAGATATGATATCCGATAGAGAAGGTTATTTATTACACCTTACTACTTCTTACTTCGTAGTATTGCTTGTAAATTATTAACTTATTATTACTTATTTGCGTAGACCCGAGAAGAGGCTTCAAATTAGAATTAGAGCTTGAATCGAGAAAGAACAACTCGCCGGAATTTTCCAGGCGAGAATTGGAAGAACTCGAAACCGAAAAACAACAACTCGCCAAGAACGTAATAACAAGTATTCCAAGTTGAAGAAACAATTTGAAACAATCAGTAATGGAGCCATGGAGTATGTTTGTAAGCACCAACATCCCTCCGCATACATATCCCCGGCTTCTTGAAAAGGTTCCCGAGAATCTACCTTTTGTCTCGAGATAGTGAAGCCGGCGAAGAAGATTCTCGATGAGAATAATCAGATAAGAATCGATGAGAAGAAGAATCAAAGGAATAACTCTTTTTGTTTTCTTTTTCTACTTGTAATATCTCAACATTTATTCAGTATCCTTATTATAGTGTATTTCTTGGGAATTCAATCTTCACTTCCCCTTTGGCTAACATTATTGATGTATGACTCTTTCATTGAAGATGAATAACAATATTTCACTTTCCCCATTCCCATACTTGCCTCTCGGGTATTTATCTTGATGGAAGAAGTTAGTTATCCTCATGTATTTTGTTGGATAATAATTTTAGTGTTATTGAAATGTATAAATGCTGACAGGTCGCAGATATCTTTATGAATTGAGAATGCTATCTCTTTTTGCTTTGGCAAGGTCGCAGCCGCCTCTACTTTCATGCAAAGGCCCATTGACCTTGCCTTATCATTTTGTGTGGTCTTCCAAGTCGTAGAGGCGTGTTCATTGCGACAAAATTGACGTCTTTACACTTATGTAAAGACCCATTGATCTTGCCTTATCATTTTTTCAAGTATTTTTGCCTCTGCAGGATGTTTTGGTTGCAACAATATGACAGGCCTAGATATCCTTGCGAATATAAAGTCCTATGACATTGCCGCCTTGCGACGAAATCGCAGATCGTCCGTACACTTTCGTGCAAAGACCCATTGATCTCGCCTTACCCTCGCGTTAGTATTATTGCCTCTGCAGGATCATTGCACAAATATGACAAGCCTAAGTCTCCTTGCGAAAACAAAGCCTCATGACATTTACTTTGGCACTCCCCTAATGAGAGCACCGCCCTATCATCTCCCAGAGTTGCCCCTTCAAGGAGGCGAAACATCGGCCATACAAGACTAGCTCCTCCCATTAGGTCCTTAACAACAATCAAGTTCATTTTTCGCGATCTCTTATCCCTTATACCTATAGGGTTTATGGTTACGAGATCGCACCCTAATGGAGTTTTCTTCAAGCGAGTCAAATCAAGACTTGCCAAGAATGGCCGGGGTAGGTTCATCCATCCCGGCACTCTGGCTCAACCGTGTACCTGGCGCCTTGAGCATACCGACTCCTGTGAAGAGACCTCTGGCCGCCCAACCAGGGTATAACCTACATATATAGTTGGGAATCCAAGGTACCTCTTAGGATAGGCTTTCATGGGCCCCAAATTTTCATGGTTCGGGGCTTCGGGAGCGGTGTAACCTTCCCCTTGCGAGAGATACCCCTTATATGACACTTTAGGTCTTACATTTGCCTCTTACGAAATGTTATTATAGGGTGTACGCCATAAAGGTTCGTCCCATTCATTTGCGCATTTATATTTGTTAAATCATTCAATCATTCATGTTTCATTATTTGCTTGATATTTGTTTTGCGAAGCATTACGCCTGATTACATTTCACTTGTTGTATTTCACTTTTCTTTTTAGTCGTAATTTTACTGGGTCGCGAGATTCTCGTGACATCATTACTTCCTTGTTACTTTTGCATCCCTTTGTTATTGATTATTCACTTTATGCCTTTTGTTCCTCATATCTTTTGCTTCTTCATTGTTATAATATTGGTCTCGTTCTAGCATTCACCTCGCGGGGTATGTTCAGCCCTCACTTCTATAGCATCTACCAGATTTTTCCTTTCTCTCGTTCATTTCTCACATGTTGCTTCCAACCCTTTCTTTTGGCAATTTATATCGACCTCATGGTTGCGACTCCTTCCAATCTCCCTGTATGATACCAATGCCATTTGGGTGTGGAAATTTTATGCATTGATGGTATGTTGAGGGAGCCCAAGATTTCATGAAGCCATGGCCTCCCAATTATGCATTATACGGATTCCACATCAACCACACGAGAATAAGACATCGCTTGATAATCCTTGTAGAGGTATGCTCATGAACTTCTCCCCTTTGGTTTGTTTAAGTGCCATTAAAGCCATATATCTTGTAAGTCGAGGGAATCAAATCCTCATCTTTTCCGCCCATCGTCTTGTAAGTATGGTAGAAGAGAATATTCACCGAACTTCCGTGTCGATTAGATTCGGTTGATCGCCCAACAAGCTTCGCTCATCATCTTCTCCATCGACTGTTTCGGGTTAATCTCTAGTTTCACAACCAACGGGCTATCGTGTGTTTCTCTTCCTTTTGGTACTTCATCTGGAGAGAAAGAAATAGGCCACTTTTCTAATGCGTCGTTCTACTCGCTGACTCATTATTTCTTTATCATTAGCGTCTTCTTTAGTACGTTGTCATGGAAATCTTGATAGTCGTAGGAGTGGACAATAGAGTTATTCAAATTCTTGGCTTTTGTTCCTACTTCTATCACAAAGGAAAGGTATCTCTGGTGGTGGTGGTAATGTCCTTCCGTTTCTTCTCCCTTTAGAAAGTGATTGACTTCCCCGATCAATCATCCGAGAATAATTCTTTTTATGTTTCTACAATCGTTTGTTTGATGCCCATGGAAGCGATGGTAAGAACAAAACTCATGACTTCTATCGCCTGGCGGTGGTTCCATTCCAACATTCCAAGGTTGTACATTTTCCATCACAAGTATAGCTTCCCGGATCTTTCAACGCTAGCATTCGTTGGAGGCATCTTAATCTGTTTCTATGACTTCTCTCGCCTCCTCCATGGTTATTTTGTCTTCGTCCACCATAAGTTTCTTGCATGTGATCTAGCCTCTCGAATCTTATTATTGTTGTTTACGGTTGTAGTAGTTTCTCTCTCGCTCAAATTCTTTCGATCGTGGCTTCCCATGGCTACTATCTTCTCTTGTCCTCATCGCTCTCCCCACTCGTTGTCCTTGCGAAGTGCTCGCCACCGTATTTATGAATTGAGGTAACAAGCTTGCGTTCGCAGCATTCGAGTTTGTGTTCGCGACCGGATAAGAATTCATTTCATTTTTGTCTCTCTTTAAGGGTAATTCTCAGCTTCGATACATCGTGATTGTATTTTTGATTCTAAAAATTTGAATGTATAACAAGTTAGTCGCGAAGAGAGCATTCACAAATGAGAGTATGAGATATCTCTCCTCAACCCGTCCTGCCATTTCGCTACACATGGTTCTCCATCTAAGCCAACCTGTCTTAAGCTCTCGCCAATCCTTTGTTTCAACCCGAATACATCTTCACACTGGTCGCGAAGAGTTGTTACTTATGTATGCTCCCAGAATGTGGCTTGTAAATGATTGAATGATGTGATTGTGTTCCTTGGCAGACCTTCAAACCATTTTAGTGCTTCTCCTATTAAGCTTGACGCGAAATATTTGCACAATATGGCATCATGATTCTCCCATTGTAACATGCATCTCATGTAAGCCTTAATAAGTTGTTCCATCAAAGATGTTGGTTAGTAGATTGCACTTAGAGGTATTCCTCCCATCTCGTACTTCTAGCGTGAAGGGATTCTTCGTGCTTCTGTGATGGCTTCGTCCAGTTGTCTCCTTCCTCCTTCCCTTCTATTGTTCAGTAATCCTCTCGCTTCAGCTAGTTCTCTTAAGATTTGTTCATTTTGCCTCAGAATTTGATTCTACTGGTCTTTTTAGCTCTGCTTCTCCTTCTTCGCTCGTGCCTATTTTGACCAGATGCCATTATATCGGTTGTTCTCTCTTCTTGGTTGCCTCTCTTCTCTTATCATCTGCACCTCTCATACTCTTCGTTAATATTTTCTATTGGTACGATTTTGTTTTCCTCCTTCTCGGGCGGTTGTCATGGTTTATTCTGCCGGATTGCCTCCTCCATCTCTTGATTTTCCATTTCTTCTCTTAGCCTTTCTCTCTCGCGAGCTAGTCGCGCTTGTTCAATGTAGTTGTCATCCTCGATCTCTGGTTTCTTCGGTTCTTCTCTCCATGCAAGATTATTCTTCCTTCAAAGAATCAGGTTATTCGGTTCTTGAGTTGCATGTTTCCTTGATTTTCCTATTCCGCTCATTTTGAAGATTTTTGCCGAGGAATATAACGATCTTCTATTTCTCCTCTTCTCTCGCCATGCTCTATATTCGGGATTTTGTGTTTCTTCATTGGTGCTTTCGTTGGTAAGACTCTTCTTCTTTCTTCTCCATTCGACCTTGAACTTGATCTCATATAACTATTTTGTGTTTTCCATCCTCAAATATTGTCAAGTTTGCTCGTTCCTCTCGCCTCTAGCCGTCTCTCCCTCGTGTTGTTTTCTCAATCTTCTAATGCTGCGGTATTCATCTCTCCATTCATTTCTTGCTCTCCTCCTCCTTGTCCATTGTCAAACCGTTGCTGCTCCTCTCTTTCTCTTCGTAATCGGATCTCCAAGTATGTACACTTACTCTATCATAATCCTTGGAGATTGGTGGTCGATTTTGATCTTCTCCATCGTTTCTCCTATTCATCCTTGGAGAATCGTTGGTTGCTCTTGTATATTTCTTCTTCTAGCCATCTTTCTTTTTCAATGAATTCTTGAGTATCTTTTCCAAACCGTTAATAATTCTTTCCAATTTCCACAATCACCTGTTTCTGTGTGTTTTCCCACACTACACCCTCACTATATTTTGATTAGTCCATTGAAAGTTGTATAATTGAGAATGTTTATTGATTAATTTCATGAGTTGTTTACACAGAAAAGAGGTCAAGTAAACACTCTTGAACTCTCTCTCCCTTTGCCCAACAATTCAAAAAAAAGATCTCTCTTTACAAAGGACTCACTCAACCCTTTATATAGGGCGATACATAGTGGATGACAGCTAATCTATCCTTTTATTTCGAAATGTTCCGCGAAACGGATGTACAAACATTTATTCTGCGACATTCTTAACCCTCGCCGGGTTCCACTTTTCATTGTTTTGTGTCGTTATTCATCGCGTCATTTATTTTAGCTTTGTCACATCGCTTATGACGGCCGTCGTTTATTAATCCCGCGAGCCCTGCACGTTGCGATATTATGATCCTACACATATAACGGTGAATATTGAATGCTTTGTTACCAAGGTAACTTAAATTGCAAACTCTGATTTGGAGACTATATAAAGGAGAACTATTGAAACCTAATCCCCCACACCTCTTGTGTGATACTAGTTGTATAAGCTAGAGTCGATTCTCCTTTAACCATAAGTTTTTCACGAAACCCTTTAGGTTAACGACTTGAAGACTTCTTCGGACCCAACTATGCATCGCTATTGTGTTTGGGTACGATCTTCTTTAATATTGGCTCGAGATTTATTCTCCGATAGGAAAGATACAAAGTAGTCACAAACACCTTCGTCTCATCGTTTGTGATACCAAAATATCTTGTTTCGCTACCATACGATTAAGATTATTGTTAGGTGATTGGTATTTCTTGGTTGTTCTTATGGAATATAAGTCTGGTATATCAATTGGTTCTTTTTCACCTTGATTTATCAAAAGACGGAACAAAACTCGTAGGTATTTACGCGGAGATGATTTATCTATTCCTATAGACTTTTACGTGTGAGACAGATTTGTTTATCAACTCTTCGACTTTGGGTCGTAGAAATTCTTAGTTATGGGTAAGATCGGCTAAAGGGAATCAAGTGCGTAGTATCTGCTGGGATCGAGGCGTAAGGAGCGAAACCGTACCTTGAATCGGTGTGAGATTGATTTGGGGTTCAACTACGATCCGGAGGCGAAGTTAGTTTGTAGTAGGCTAGTATTTGTAGCGCTTAATACAGTATGGTATTCAATCTGGACTAGGTCCCGGGGGTTTCCTGCATTTACGGTTTCCTCGTTAACAAAACTTCTGGTGTCCGTGTTTTTCCGCATTATATTTTGTTATATAATTGAAATATCACAAGTTGTGCGTTGAATCGATCAACTGGTAAATCCAACCTTTGGTTGTTGATTGAAATTGATTGATCCTTGAACATTGGTCTTTGGTACCGCTCAAGTTATATCTCTTGTATTCAATCGGGCTCGCAAATTATTATTTGTTTGATTGCGGATAGAATTGAGAGATTGAGATATAAACTTTTTGATATACTTTTCTTTAGGTTGAGTCTCGATTGTGTAGTTGATTCTCTTCAAAGTATATTGGAGTTAGTCCATCTGATTGCTAAGCGAAATATTGGGTGTGGTTGTTAGACCCCCGCTTTTTTACAAAGCATATAATATAATTATCTTAAATAACAATGTATCAGCTATGTATTCTCAAGTAAGCCTATTCGCACTTTGAGTTATCGAACCTATTATAGTGAGTTCATGAACCTTACATGTTTTAATGTTCCTTGAATTTTATTTACATTTGACTTTGTGAACTACCCCTACTTGAGTTCACAAACCCATAAAGCTAATAAATTAAATTTCTCTATTATTGCTTCAAAGATTCAACCATGAGTTCGTGGACCTAAAAGCTTAATGAGCCTAACCCATAATGTTTATATCTTTGGGCTTATTCATTCTTATTTGAATTCCAAGGCGAACTTTCTACACTCTTACGAATTGCTAATTTGTAGATAATTCATTTGATTATCATGAAAGTTTGAAGTTATCTTTGGTAGTAATTTTTCAAAGAATTTACTTGGGCTAACTTTCATAAAAAGAACCTCATCGCAAGACCGGTCGTTTCTGATGAAATAATTTTAGAAAACGACTTTGGTTTTGCAATTGAGAATTAATTTGGGTTGCAAGAAATACATTTCTTACATTCTAATCATCTCATTTTTTAATGATCACTATAAATTGGAGACAACATCAATATGTAAAACTCAATCCTTACATTCATGTGTATCTTTTTTTGAAGTTGTCTTCTAGACCTAAGGATCAACTTTTAAAGACTTCACTTGGGATTCGTGAAGCATAACTTCACTTATTTTTGAAAGAAAGACGATTCACGTACACAACTTTGTGTCCACAATATTGTTGCTTATATTTCTTGTCTATCCAAAGGTTACTTTCTTATGATACAAAGCCATCCAAAGTTGTGGATCAAATCCAGATTTGATATAAAACTACAAACACGATTGAGTATAACTCTTATCTATGAAAATCATGTTCGTGAGTTTTGTACAAGAATACATCTTAGATTAAGTTCTAGTTGTGATTCTTGTTTAAATATAAGTATTAAAAGAATAAACCTTAATATTGGATTTAGATTCGTCTAAATTAATTTGAACCAATATCTATCCTTGATATAAAATTAGAAAGAAATCACTAGTCATTTTTTTGGGGGCGGTGTGGCGCTAGTTTTCACAGAGCACTATGGAGCAACTCCTATGGATGTAAAGGAAATCATCTAGAGGAATTAAGTGCACGGAGTTCTTGTGATATTTAGAGACGTAGGGGGACAACTGAAGCAGGATATGTTGGAGGGTATATTCTATCTCAATTACAGTCCAGTTGAAATCTCATAGTAGGCTAGTATTTGTAATGGCTTAATGCAATGTGTGCTCAAACTGGACGAGGTCCAGTGATTTTCTTGGTAGCTTGCGGGTTTAATTGTTAACAACATTTCGGATGTGTTGCATTGTTATTGTTTTTTACGCATTATACTTTTTTTATCTTTATAATTAAAAGTACATGCAAGTTATACGTTAATTAATACTTGTGATTCAAATAATCTCTTTAAAGGGATTATCCGGGGATATTTTCTTACTTTCTTTAATATTGTATTGAAGTTCACATAAGAAAATAGTCTATAGTTCTGAAATGCAAAAGTTGGTGATGCACTTGGTATCCTACCCTTTTCATATTAATTGTAGTGGGTTAGTACACTATGGTGTTTAAACTGGCCAAGGTCATAGGATTTTACTACTAGATTGCAGGTTTCTTTGTTAACAAAATTTCCGGTTTTTTACGTTATTCCTTTTCCACATTATATTGTTTTATCAATATAATTTGCACATGTAATAGGTCAATCTAATAGTAATTATCTAAAAAGACTTGTTCTTGTTGAATTTAGATCTTAGAACATATATAAGACTTTTTCTTGATTGAATTCAGATCTTCAAGGTTTAATACATACTAGGTTGACCTTGTAGATTCGTACCATAATTGATCACCTCAAACAAAAAAAATGATTTTCTTTTTAACATGAAAAACCTAAAAAAAAAGAATCAGAAATGAAAACCACTCCCCCACACTTAAACTTTACAAATTTTTTTTTACGAACAAAAAAGTTCAATTAAATTCGTTGTTTTATAATCTTGACTACAAAACAACGAACATATAGATTATAGAAAGTTTGTCCATACATTTTTACGAATGAAAAGTTCATGGTGTATTAAGTATCCTCTTATTTTCAAATACCGGGCAAGGCACGAACCCACGACTTCATAAATGATATACTAAGATTTAATCCACCAAGAGATTATTTGTTAAATTCAAATTATATACATCACAAATCTTCTTATCCTTATTAATATAAAACGATTTGTGTCATAAATTGCAATTTACATATCTTGACATGTATATATTTATTTTACTTAACTTTATAACAACCACTGGATCTTAGCTACAAATAATAGTGTAATTTATTATGAAAAATGTTTATTTTTGCCGGTAGATAATAACAAAAAAAGTTCTCATTTGTTTTTGTTATATCAGAGGTTTCTTTTTCTTACAATATAAAAAGGCCAATGATCTTAATAATTATAATTGTTGTACAATTTTGCTTAAGTAGCCAAAATGGTCAAAGTTTGGTATAATGGTACTTGGCAGTGGCATGTTAAAGGAAAACTTAATTGTAAACTTGCCATTTAATAACCTTGCACTTTTAGGGACGACCCCGAAAGAATTAGGGGCGACTTTTTTATTCCCAACCCATATACACCGTTAAGGGATGTCCAAAAACGCGGAGAATACGTTAATGCCCTTACACAATCGGAAGCTATTTTGTTCCCGATTATAATAACATAATCGGAAGCTTAGTAACGATATTATACTACCGATTATATCGATTTTGTGCCAAGCGCGTATCTGGCTTCTATAATAATCGGTAGGAAAAATAACCTCACTAGACTACCGATTATAGTAGCTCCTAAATACCCAAAATTGGTGATTTCGCCAAGAAAGAAATTTGGGGCAACTGTATAATCGGAAGCCTTATTAACTACCGATTATTCTAGTTCCCAAATTCGAAAAAAAATGACATTTCTGCAAAAACAAAATTTGGGGCAACTGTATAATCGGTAGGTTATTAGCTACCGATTATACTCCAACTACCTGCAAAAAATGTAGGTGATATTGTTATGAATTTCAAAATATTTATGAAAATCGGAAGTTTTAATTGTTGATCTAACTACCGATTATACTCCAACGGCTAGTTCGTTCAAAATAAACTAGCCGTGCCTCGAAAACCAAATACAATCGGTAGATAATACATATTGACAAACCTCCGATTATGTTGAAGTAACCGTTTTTTTTTAAAAAAACTAGCCGTTGGGTACTTTTTTGCTATAAATAGAGACCTATCTCTACTAAACTTATTCACCCATCACATTCAATCTTCCTAAATCAGTCACCCATCACTTTGAATCACCAAAAATGGCTACAACTCCGTTCAATAATATAGAAGATGTTGCTATTGTCAGAGCACACACCACTCTCACAAAGCACTCCGTTGAGGAAGCGCAATGGGTGACCCGAATAACGAAGACCCAACAAGAGGGCCGTACTTTGGGGATGATCAAAAAACCAATGCTTGGTGGAAACGGGTGTTTAAGGTTTTAAAGCACTAAGCGGAAATCGTTATAGGAGGACGCTCCCATGAAAATAAGGGAAAGGTACGCATATTTATACAATGAATGCGCATTTTCTTTGAGAAACGAATTGAAAGCTCGTAAGGGGACGCTATGCCAAACGAAGACCGAATGAGTAGAGTAAGTTTGTGAATCAATAGGCCTCTTATCAAAAATTATTTATTTGGTTATGATTATTCAACAACGCTAACTTATTTTAAAAATTGTTTTCCCAGTATACTTTGGGTCGGAGCCAATACGAATTAAGGTACGGTCATGAGTTTCTGCACGAGGACTGCTACACTCTCTTGGAGGAAGTTGAATGGCAATTCGCCCAATATAATTAAACTCATAGAGAATCCCTAGGCGATGTATTGAACAATTTTATGTGTTTTACTTCTATTTTATTTCAACTACATGTATGTTTTTCGATTCAATAAAATGAGTGACTTCAAATCTTTTGGTTCAATTTTATTTGGTGTGGAAATAAGGATTTTAGAAAAACTCATTTTGGGGCAACCTATAATCGGGAGGTTGGGTAACCTATTTGGCTTCCGGTTGGCTAAATCCAAATCACGAACCACATGGTTATGGTCGGCTCTGCACCCCTCAAAACCTAGGAATTTGGCCAATGCTCAATTTGGGGCTTCCAATAATCGGTAGGTTATAAGTAACCATTTCTACCGATTTTGGGCTACTCAACAATCGGTAGCTAATGAGGTGGTATTACCTACCGATTAATAACCGTTGTGAGATAAAACCAAAGTCGACCTAAATTCAAATTCATTTCATTTTCTTTTCAACTTCAACTTCAACTCCTATTCTCCTCTTTCCTTGGATTGCAGAGAGGAAAACTCTCCCCCTCTCCTCGCTATACATCGTTCATCGTCGAATCGAATCATCGTCGATTATTCTCTATAAAGATGAAAGAAACGGAACGTAAGAAAGCTCGAACCAAAAACGTAGTGCGCGGTGAGGATCCGAATATTGGATTGCATGCCCGTAATAAAGAGGTTTTAACTCACGAACCCGAAGAACACGAAGACGATGAAGTAGGCGTACCGATAGCCAAACTCTCGAGCAACTTCAAATGGCGCCGATTAGGTAAGATTCTACCATTAATTTGGTTTATATTGCTTCAATTGGACGAATCCATGTTTATTTTTTTTAGGGTTTTGGGTTATTACCCAAAATCGGTAGGTTAGGTATTGTTATAAACTTCCGATTGTGGTCGAACTCTTCATTTCACGAGAAAATTTGTCATATTCGGGTGTTAAAAATTTTGGTATCCTACCGATTATATAACGTTTTTCATTACTGAGGCCTAATTCAATCATAATCGGAAGCTAATTGTGATTTATCCTTAGAATAAACTAGGGAAGAACAAGTATTAGAGACGCAATAATCGGGTGAAATATTCGTAATATCTTTCCGATTGTTTAGGCTAACAACTTGATTTGTTTACGGATACAAAGAGACGCATATTCGGTAGACATTAGTTTTGTTAGGCTTAGATTGTGTGGAATTCGGAGGGTTATGTTGAACTTTAGATTCCGATTATTGTGTGTAGATAAACATATTCGAACACCAAAAAGTTTATTTTGTTTCCGATTATACGTATTCGATAGCTTTAGGTGAACTGATACTTACGATTGTGAATAATCGGAGGCACTTTGTTAAATCAACCAACCGAATATTTAGTTTCATAACTTTGTTGTACTTTTTTTTGTTGTTTAGGGATAGGCGAGGTAAAAACATCCAAGATGCAATTGTCTCGGCTAGTGCAAGGAAGGATAGGCGTCGGAACGACGGCTAGTGCAAGGAGAGCTAGGATGCTAACGCCGCTTCAAAGGGTCAAGTTGGAACTCAACAAGCAAGCCAAGAAAGCTGTTCAACCTAGTGCCCCTCAATCGGAACAGGTTCAATCGGGTGTTCAACCAAGTGCCTCTCAAT
The DNA here is from genome assembly GCA_023531295.1 of Papaver armeniacum. Classification (NCBI taxonomy): domain Eukaryota; kingdom Viridiplantae; phylum Streptophyta; class Magnoliopsida; order Ranunculales; family Papaveraceae; genus Papaver; species Papaver armeniacum. The sequence continues at coordinate 158,172 of JAJJWW010004553.1, forward strand.
CACAACCAATCCAAGAAGGTGTTCAACCAAGTGCCTCTCAATCACAACCAATCCAAGAATTCAACCAAGTGCCTCTCAATCACAACCAATCCAAGAAGTCATTCAACCAAGTGCCTCTCTATCACAACCAATCCAAGAAGGTGTTCAACCAAGTGCTCCACCATCACAACCGAGAAATTGAACAAGTAGAAGAAGTAGGACAAGCCGAAAAGAAAAATCCTCCTCGAAAGAAAGCGAAACACCTTGTCGGAGATGAATCGAAGGTGAAGGATATTCCGGAAGGTGTAATCCTTGGGCTCTTGGGAGGATGGAGGACAATTGTTATTTGGATACAAAGAATCACGGGCAGAGAAATATATGAAACCGAGGTAATGATCGTATCCATTTTATTAACTTATTATGTTTTTCTCCGTAATACTTTTAAGGGTTGTAGTTTTAGGTTATTATAATTTTATTTTTTAACTTGTCATGTGTTTAATAGTATCATTCTGATGCGGTTCGTTTACTCAAAGCGACCGCCGCACCAACAAAAATGCTAGATTGGCCTGTGGAGGATGAATGTGAAAGGTTCAAGACCATTATTGCGAAGTCGGGGTTGGCCAATCTTTGCGGAGAACTCAATGTTGGAACATGACCAGGGTGGCTATATCGGCGTTTGTGGAGAGACTTTATCCCGAGACCGACACCTTCCATATGCCGTTTGGGGAGATGACGATAACCCTGAGATGATGTTGAGAAGATTCTTAAACTCCCGTCCATGGCAAGGGTGTTAGGGCCGAGTTCACTAAGCGGTTGGAATGGAGGAATCTTTATGATCTCGACTAAGAGGTGTTTGGGTTGGGATGAAGAAACATCAACAACCGAGTTCAAAAGATGCATGAAGTATAGAACTAGACAGTTCAACATGGGTACTACGATGGATATGTTCAAGGGCACCAAGGAAAAAGAAGAGAAAGGAACTTTAACCGGACGAGCAAGTCAACCACGCGCCACCGCATATCTCCTATGTGTATTGGGATGTGTCATTTTCCCCAATACCAGTGGCAATCGGGTCGACGCCAACCTTTTACAACTTCTGGATCCTCTCGATAAAGTGCATGAGTACTCTTGGGGCACGGCATGCCATGCGTGGTTGATGGAAGAGTTGAGAAAGGCGTCGAGGGTTGGAATTAGCCAAGTGGCAGGGAACGTGAGTGCTATGGGTATTGTTTATTAACTCCACATACTTGGTTATTTTTTATTTTTTTATACTATTGAAGAATCAATTTCTAATACTTGCAAAAATGACATTATAGACTTGGATCTACGTCCACTTCCCTATCTTGGGATTGGCCATTGAAAACCCGGCGTGGGAGAAAGGTGACCCTATAGGAAGAAAGTACGTCTTCGATGACAACCATTCTAGGACGAAGGAGCATCGAGTTGATTCGTTTGAGGGAGATTTTGGACTCACTTAATGCCCAAGACGTATGCTTTGATCCATACAAGGAAGACCGAGCTCTTTGGACATATCGCGGGCCTGGTCCGATTTGGCACTTTATTTTGGACCGTTGTGGCACCCCACGGGATATGTGATGTACAATGCCTCAAGGGTGATGCGACAACACGGTTTTGTACAAGGTATACCAAAGGAGGAAATCCATGGCAATTTCACTTTGGTTACGGAGCAATGCAAGTCCGATAAAGATTCTATCACGGTGGTTCACAAGGGTTCACCATCCTGTCAATTCCATTGGGATAGAAGGGGCGCATTACTTGATCAACCAAGGAAGGGCAGCCAACCAAGGTTTTGAAAATGCTCCCAACTACATGGATTGGTACCGCAATATTTCTCATGTTCGTGTAATCCAGTGATCTTACAAGCAAAGCTTGACCGTACAAGAGTATCCTCAAAGAGAAGCCTGCGGGTTTTGATAGATTGGTACGTATTGTTTTGTTAATTTAGTTTAATATTATGGGTCAAAATAGAGTAATAACCGTTTGATGGTATGCTATGTTTTAAAGCGGCTGAACAGAGGTTCAAGCGTTTGTCGAAATGGTGCAGCGATTGTATAAAGGCCGGAGAGCCTGTTTCAATTGAGAAGATAAAAAACCACAAACGAGTTGATTGACAACGTTGACAATGAGGAGTATGCATCTCGGTTCGGGAAAAATTGCAAAAGAAACCTACAACCAAGGTGAACAAAAGAACTCGGGCTTCATCAAGCACTCAAGTTGATGAAACCCATGATGATCTTGGTCCAAGTCGTAGAGCTAATAAAAATCGCAAAGTCAAAGCAAATAGGAACAAGTAAACTCTCGGTGTTGTAAACTCTCGATGTTTTTCGTTAACTTTATGGATAACTTTGTTTATGTTGGTTATGTCGGATTATGTCGTTTTCAAAGATTGTGTCGGAATATTAGTTGTTTCGTTATGTTTATGGATTAAGAACAGTTATTTTACACATTTTATGCATTTAACGATGACTGCATAGCGAATCACATGAAGAGACATGAAAGTGTTGAATTTTGGAACACAATCGGAAGATAGGTTTATATATTAACCTACCGATTCCGGGGATGTTCCAATTTTTAGTCGAATCGGTAGGGTTATACGTTATTAACCTACCGATTCCGGGGATTGTGCAAAATATTTGGTGAGAATCGGAGGATTGCTAATATACTTTTCTCTCCGATTATCATGTGTAAAGAAAACTGTCTTACGTATCCAAACAACACCACAATCGGAAGGTAAATGTGCACCTTAACTTAGAATAACAATAATCGGTTGGTTTATTTGTAATGTTCCTTCCGATTGTTATAAGTAAAAAAATTTGTTTCTGTAACCAACCAACACCATAATCGGAAAGTAATTGAGCGCATTTACTACAGAATATTCGTAATCGGATGTTTGTGGTTTCGTTAATGTCCGATTATTATACTAAAAAACAACTATGGTTTATGTAACCAAACAACACCATAATCGGAGGGTGCGGTAATATATTGATCTCCGATTATGGCTGCATAAAAATCACGAGCCACATGGTTATGCCTGGCTCTGTACACTCAAAACCTATGGAATTTGGCAAGGATTCGATTTGGGGCTCCTTACAATCGGTAGGTTTTGAGTTGTTAAGCATACCGATTATGGTGTATTTCAAAATTCATCACATGAATGATTTTACAAAAAACTCATTTTGGGGCAACCCATAATCGGATGGGTTGGTAATATATTTAACTCTCGATTATGGTTTGCATCCAAAAGCAAACCAAGTGGTTAAGGCCGGTTGTGTACACTCAAAACCTATGCAATATGGCAAAGGTTGGATCCGGGGCTCGTTATAATCGGTGGGTTATATAATTATATACCCTACCGATTATGGTATATTTCAAAATTCATTACGTGAAGGATTTTAGAAAAAACTAAATTTGGGGCAACTTATAATCGGTAGTTTATGTAACCTATTAGGCTTAGATTATGGCTACATCCATGACTCAAGCAAAGTGGTTATGGTTGGCTCTGCACCCCTGAAAACCTATGGAATTTGGCCAAGGTTGAATATGGGGCTCCTTATAATCGGTAGTATTACAAGTTGGATAAGCTACCGATTATAAAAGGGATTATTGGCCGAAGTATCTACACAACAATCGGTAGGTATATTTTAATTTAACCTCCAGGTGCATTTTTACCTACCAGATTATGGTGTTGGCTACCGATTATATAAGGGCATATTGGCCATTTCGAAAAATCGAAGATAAGGGGGTAGCTTAGATTTACGTTTGGGTGACCTTTTTTGTCTTTTAGTGTCGCCCCTAATTCTTTCGGGGTCGCCCCTAAAAGTGCCAGGTTTAATAAATGAGGAAGGATCCCTTGACAGGCTCCATTTTTACAAGTTTTAACAGGGTCGTAATAACCGTTGGATGCTAAAACAGTGTTGACATAAATATGGTCCAGATCTTTCCGTTTTAATCCGGGTTACTCGAACCGTAATGAAATAGCTGGTCGTCCTTTTTACATTTAAGTTTCATCTCTCTTCCAACCAACAAATCTTTCGATATTTCTTATGAAGCACAAAGGACTTGGGATGTAGTTAGTTTATTATGAATTCATTCTTGATATAAAGTTATGATCCATCATCAAAATCCAGTTCAGTTTTACCCAATTTATTTAACTACCAGCTAAGTGAATAAGGTTAGACATTTAATCAATGTGATTTTAGGTTTTTTTGATTGAACGAGAACTGAAGAATATAAATCCAAAAAAATTTGATCATTAAAAGTCACTTTATTAGTCATTAGTGGCTGCCAATTTTGTGTTTCCTTGATTAATCAAAAGATAACCCTGCAAAACCTAGGTTTTGCATTACGTAATTCATTCTTTAGAACCCGGTACAATATGAACAACAAACGACCAAAAAAATTGTTTTCCCATTCTCTTTGATTTTGAGTTGATCGAATCATAAACAAAAGTATCCAATACTATATCAATTTTCCAAGCGAGCACGAAGCAATAACATGATAGAAGATTTGCGAAAGAGAGGAAAGAGAAAAAAAAACTAGTAAACCCAAATAAATTGCTTTGCATATCACCATATGTGTCGGGTAACCCAGATCACCCGAGTTTTGATGTATAGATCATAGCCGTTTTCTTTTCTTCATCCAACGGTTATTACGACCCGGTTAAAACTTGTAAAAATGGAGCCTGTCAACTAGGCCTGCACACGGTTCGGTTCGGTGCGGTTATTGGTAAAACCGTTCACCTAACCGTGTGTAGTGCGGTTAGCACATTTAAAACCATCATCGAACTCAGTAATATTCGGTTCGGTTTTTAACCGTTCCGAGTCAACCCGATTCGGTTACGGTTTCTATCGGTTTTTAACCGACTCATATAGAAGAAGAAAAAAGACTATTCATGCATCTGTTTCTCAAATCTCAATTAATGGATGTGTATTATATATCATCAAATTACAAACCCAACTTAAAAATTCGTACAAAATTATAATTACAGACCCAACTTAAAGATTTATACAAAATTATTTACAAACCCAATCTAATTATATAAACAATGATATCAATTCTCATCTTATAGATCCAAAACTTCTTCAAAAAATCCCAACTGAACTTCACTTCAAATTCCTACAAGCACCAATTCATAGCAGCATTTAAACCTTTATAAATCCAACAACAAAAAAAAAAACAACAAAAAAAAACTCATTGTTAACCAAAAAAGAAGTCAATGTTAATCTTGAGAAGAGATAGAAGAAGCAGGTGTTGGTGAAAGGCGGTAGTAGTGGTGGTGCTGAGGCTGTTCTTGGTGAATCGGTGATGGAGGTGGTGAATAGATGGTGAAGACGAGTTGGGAAAGTTAAGGAATGGAGTCTGAATAGAAAATTTAGAGCGCATTGAAGAAGAAGAAGGTGGTCGGCCGGTGGTGGTCTTTGTTGAAAGAGATGGTGGGTTTTGAAGAAGAAGTGAAATCATAATTAGATTTAGGGTTTGAGATAAGTTTGTATATATATTATGTATAGGCGGTTAGGATCTACTACACATATGAGATATAGGGTCTACATCAATCGGTTTTTCGGTTCGGTTAGGGTGCGGTTATGGGTAAAATCGTTGACCGCACCGAAGATCTAACGGTTAATAAAATTAAAACCGTGACCGACCGTTGGATTATCGGTTCGGTGCGGTTACAGTGCGGTTATCGGTTCGGTTACGGTTATCGGTTCGGTTCTGTGCGGGCCTACTGTCAACGGATCCTTTCTCTTTATAAATAAAAAGCTCAATTAAGTGTAAGCAACACCACAAGCTAACCAAAAACATGTAAGCAGATGGTAAATCACAAAACCTAGTTATTCTTTTATCATTGGATTCTTCTGAACCACCATTATGGCCCGATAAATTATTGTAAATCTCCACATTTTCTAGTAAACTTTTTTCTCCTCTATGGAATATCAAAATCACAGGATCTTAAAAACCTAGAAAAACCCAAACAAAAATTTGGTCCATTTACTTCCTTAACACCCTTATAATCACTAGACCATCCAAAAACACCTAAAGGAAAATATTCCACCTTTCATGTATACTTTAAATACATTATAGGATATAAGAATAACACACATGTATTGTTTGCCGAAGTGAGATTATCAAAATAGAATGTTAATATATTAATTGTTTACTAAAAATTATTATGTCCTAATTTTTTGGAACTTAATTTAATGTTAGGGAAATATTCGAGCGATAACTATGGTCAAAATTTTAGTGTATTCAATATGTCATTTGGGTCGGAAAAAAGAAATTTAAAATTCAATAAAAAACATATATGACATTTGTGATAGGTTTTAAAATCTCGGCTCTATTCATTCTTTTGAATTTAATGTCACATTTGTTGTTTGTACTTTAAAATTTCAAGGTTTGGATGATCATTTTGTTATCGATTTTAGATATTGCCTAAAACACGCCAATTAAGTAACTTTGGTCATCAAGTAAGTCTTCTTATTAAGTTTACTTATAAAAATTAATTTTAGCTTTCTTGATTTAAAACTATTTAAATCATTTCTTATTTATATATTTAGTATTTATTATTTTTTTAACATATTAAACAGTTTTATAGTATTGATGCACATAATAAATATATTAATATTTAGATTACTATACAATCGAGGTTTCATGCTTTTTCATTGAAAATATTTTATTATAATACTAATATGATTGTCATCTTGCTAATCAATATATGTCAAGGGCCAGTAATATATAGTTATTGCCAACAACAAAATGGAATGACAATAACACCTGTATACTTTCGCATATATGTGAATATGAAGTTCGATTTGCTAATTCTCCAAGATGCATCTTAATGTGTGCAATTATTTATTCGTATGTTTCTTCAACTGCGTTTATCTTGGGCCTTTATTGAGTTCTCGACCTACTCTCATGGTACAAATGTTCGACACCATTTCCGGTGAGAAGTATAACTGGTTAAAAAAACACAAGGAATCGTACTACCGTAGAAACCACAAAAACAGTGAAAGCAAACATGAAACCTACGTTTTATGGTGACTCAAATATGTTCAAAATCGTTCTTGCATGCTCACGTCATAGCTTCCATGATTTCCGCATCATGAACTTCCCAATATCAATATTCTATTTCCTGCCACTGAGAATAGGGTTTGCATACTTAGCTCCGGAGCCGTGGCAACAAAAAGATACGAAAGGCTCTTGTTCATCGATAGATTTGACATAACATTTTTGTTTTCGATTTCTTGATCACATTTACCCAAGTCGCCCTATCATCCTTATTTCTTCACGCATAGGCGATTTTAGGATCGACCCCTGATTGATTGCAGAAAGAAAAAGTCATACTACAAGATTGTTTTTGAATATCAAAGTCTTTGTAGGTTTTAAAACCAACAGGATGGACGTATGTTTTATCTGTAAAAACTGATGCTTCTCGGCATGTTGTTGAATAAAAAGAATAACACAACCAAATATCAGACACATAATAGCTAAACTAAAATGAAGGAGTAAGAAAGGTAAGGATAACGTTTTGTTAATTTTGTTGTTGTTGCAATATATCGATTGTCGGCATCTCCCAAACGTTGTTTCCAGCTACGGTGGAATAAAAGTGTTGTCAAATTATGAGCTTTTTGCATACCACTTTTTTACTACGGACTAATCTGTTTGGTCGCCAAACCATGAGTAGCAGTAAAAGTACCAAGATTGTTTCTGAAGATGATAATCTTAGCCTGAACACAATGTGTTTTATCTCGACACAACACTTTATAAATGATGATCGTCATATACACAGAGAGAAACCAAATCAATTTATTTTTCAATAAATAACAAAAGCAAAACAATAAGTGATGGTAGACTCTCTAGAAGAAAGCAGCATATTGGGATATTTAACTGCAATCAAATGGCATCATCAACCAGGAAAAGAGTACGCAACATTGAGATCGAACACAATCAACTGGTAAAAAAACTGAGATCGAAGTGGAACTTCCCAAACTGAACAACAAACCGTGCAGTGATTGATAAAAATGTGGAGTTTTTTTGTTCCTTCGGACAATTTATTATATTCCTCTTAGGCATGATTGCATGCCAAAACTAAAATCTATTGGTAGATCTTATGCTTTACCCTCTACATAGGGTAACAACAGTCCTTTATTTCCTGATTATAATATTTTTACCAAGTACAATGCTACTAAGATTTCTTCCCTGAGTAGTCCTGTAACTCCAACCAGTTCCAACAAAAAAAAAAAACAACAACGGTGTTCAGTGAAAAATCTTCGGATAAAATTACAAATCTATTTATATGAAAATACTTCTTAGTATCTATTTTGAATGCAATTTGTTTATTTAAAGTTAATTAACAATAACTGAGTTTGATCTTTTTTTTTTTTTTTTTTTTTTTTTTTTTTGAAAGAAAGTTTGATCTTCTTGAATAGACAACTGAATCCAAGAAGGACGGTATCTATCTCACTCCTCATCATTTGTGAGCTTAATTCGATGTCTCTATCTCACTCCTCGTCATTTATGAGGTTAATCCCATGTCTCTATCTCACTCCTTGTCATTTATGAGGTTAATCCCATGTCTCTATCTCACTCTTCATCATTTGCGGAGAGAGACAATTCTCTTAGGTTAATTAATACTTTGTTATAGAATTTGCAACATGGTTTACGTCTTTATGTACATCACATGGTTTGTCTTTATACCCACTTACTAAAAATGGATAAAATAATACAAGGACAACTATTATAATTAAATTAAATCAAGGCTACCATTTAAAGCATGAATAACATAGGAGTAAACTCATTTTAAATGCGAATTTCTGGTATTGAAGTATGGAAAGGAGGATGCAAACAAAATCATGAAAATGGTAGCAGATATTATCGACCCAATTTCCCACTCCTGGAATCATGAAAAATTGAACTCCATTCCCAATCCAACAATTCAGAAAATCATCAACATCCACCTTCCCCAAAACAATACCCCGGATAAAATTATCTGGCCACACTCAAAATCTGGAAACTACACCACATCTTCGGCCTTCGGGATACAAATGTCTAACCCATGGTAAACCAACCCACACACCTCTACCACCTACCAAATTCTTATGGACCTTATCAGTTCCACCAAAAATTGGCTTTTCTTGTGGAAAGCCATCAATGAAGGACTACAGAGCCTTCTCTCTCTTACATCGAATCCATTTGACCAATTCAGGCATATGCCCAAGATGCAATACCGATACAGAATTAGCATGCCACCTATTAATTCATTGTCCAACGGCGGTTTCTTCATGGAACATCTTATTCGGTCAACTTTCAAATGCACCAAACACCAACCCTACCCCGATTTTCACCTTAACTCGACAAACAACCATATCCCAAATCCTGCAGCATCCAACATCAACTTCTATAATATCCTCATTCTGTTTTCTATTCTGGACCCTTTAGTTATCCATAAATGATCTAATTTACCAACAAAAACAAACAACTTCAGAAGAAATCGTAGCCTGGGCACAAAAACTACAACAAGAATATTTTTGGGCACTGCACGCGTCACCTCCAATCATACCAGGAGATACACCAACATTCAACCACCCGATAACAGATAAAAGAATGACAACAATATCGGTAGGTTGGTCCACTCCAAATATCAACTGGATTAAGATTAACACGGATGGAGCAGCCAGAGGCCACCCTGGATTTGCAGGAGATGGATTCGTTTGTAGAGACTCTGATGCACGAACTTTAATAGCTACGTCTCAACCACTAGGAATTACGACAGTACTAAGCTGCGAAAAACGGGCCTTACTATTGGCTTCAAGAACAACATCGGAGAGACAATGACCTAGAATCCTTTTTGAAGCAGGACTCGGAGAACCTCCTGCGTTTCATCACATCAACTACCTCGCCGCCTTGGCACATAGCATGAATGATTGAAGAAATAAAAAGTAGACTTAGGCAAATCCCACAAGTCGCTATACAACACAAATACAAGGAAGGAAATCAGGCGGCAGACGAATTAGCAAACCATGCAGCGGATGGAAGCCAAGCAGGAAACTATTCAACCAAAATCTGGGACCAGGCAATCCCATCCTTTGTCCGTCACATTTTATTTCAAGACTCTATGGGTACCACATACCCACGACAAGTTGTAATTTAAACTTTTCTAATAAAATCTATGCTTCAAAAAAACAAAAAAAACAAATCATATTTATAAAATTTAGGAAACAAAGATAAATCTCATTAATATCCTAGTAATATTGTTTCCATTCTCTGCTAACTTTCCTGATGTTGTTGGATACACTTGTACATGATGTCAGCACAATATCCTTGACACTAAGAATGTCGAGTAATAAACTCCTACTTTTATTCCATAATGGGTTGGTTTGGTAATGTTTTTCCCCCTAAAAGTATTTTGAAAACATATATTAGGTAAAAAAAAATTATATTTGTGTTTGGTAAAAAAACTTCAAAGTGCTTTCTTTACCAAAAACGTTTGCATTTTTTTTTTTTTGTGGAGAAGGAGTTTTTGAAGCTCATAAAGCCTTGAAGACGCATACTATGGTTCCGGATTTTGAATAACTTGCAATGATTTAGCATACAAGTCGCATCTTGTGCTATATCCAATCATGGTTAATTGTTCTAAACTCCCATTTCAATCTTTGAAACATGTTTAGAAAGACGGGAATATTTGTCTCACACAAACTATTAGCTTCAAAGCAATTTTCAAGTGATCGAATGATCAATACGAAACATTCCGAGTCTACACCAAACAAGGTAGTTAATATCGTGTATCGGTATCATATCGGTCGGGTCCTATACACCTATACAAATGATAATATCTGTTTTTATAGGCGATGCATCATTAGGATTTTTTTAATATTTATTATTTATCAAACAAAAATAAATATTGATATAACCATAATAAAAAATAATAATTGTAGTAAACATACTTCAACCTTACAAAATAAGAGCTAGTTGATTAGAGCCTTATACTATCAACAACGAAACCAAACATTGAATGTATGTTAGCCCATCAACATCACATTTATAGTAATTACATCCACCATAATCATATATGAAGTTACTAAAATTAGTGGAGTTACTTTCTTGAACTAAAAGTTCAAGAAATAATAATCAAAAGACAAATTACATTAGTGATATATCAAAGTGTACAAGTGAAACGTATAATATCGAGTGTACAAGTGAAACCGATATATCGAATTAGTATATGACGATACACGCGTTTTTATCGTTTATCCTTCGTATCGCCGATATTTTCAACATCGTACAGATTTTTTCCGATATCCTATAAAAACCTTTAATATCGGCCTGTACAACTGATATTGACTACCTTGACACCAAATGACTGTCTCACACAAATCATATAAGATGTTACCAGGCGATTTTTACATGATTATCTTTTGACTTTCGTCAAGAATATAAGATGAACTTGGATAAAAAGAAAGTTTACCAACACATATTTCGAGAAATATGTAAGTGAGTTAAACTCAACTCGAAATATCAAATGTGTATAATCGAAGTCTATATAGCTATATGACTTTTGTCTCAAATAAGAGATCGATTAGATAGACTTTTGAGTGATAGATGAGTTCAAGTCTCCACATACCTTTTGTTAATGAAGTTCCACAAGCTCCCTTAGTAGTTCTTTCGTCTTCAATCGATGAACATCGTGAAGTCTAAAGCTCAACTACACTTTCTATCATAATCCGAGACTTAGTTATAAGTAGACTAGAAATCAAGACTTATAGTTTTGGCAACTAAACTTGACAAACAAGCTTGAGATAGCAACGCTTGCGAGTTCGACCAAGCAGTGCTCTAACACAATATATTATAAACCTTATCGATATGGGTAAACAAAACTCACTCTCACCATATTCCAAAACACACACGCTTTAGTAAGTTTGAAGTTTTTATATAGAAAGTATAAAATACACTTGGTGCAATAACCAGTTGAATTAGACATCATGCGATAACTTTCCTATATACAATTGCGACTTTTATTTCATATATAGAATTATTGATTGAGTTTTAGCTTTTGATATGTATTGTTATATTGTCAATTGTGCACGATTTCCTAAACTTTTCGAATTATACTAATATACACATTATATGATCGAAAATCAGTGATTCATGGTAAAATGGAAAGAAAAATAAATAAAAAGTTGTTATTAGTCTTGTACAATTAATCAGGAAGATCATCAATGGATATTAGAAAACTCAAAACTTAAGTGTGACAAAATAAATATAGCTATGCATCTTAGAAATCCTTCTTGTTTAACTCTTTTAATCTCATAGAACAATCAACCATATATGATCTTTTTTGTTCACCTCAAGCTTATTTATATAGTTAATATATTATTCTCTTCGACTCAGTAGAGACATGAGACCTATTGGGAACCAAGATTACGATCGATTGAATTGGATCTATTAAGGATGCGAGAGAGTTCAGAGATTTGGGGTTATTCAAATTGAAGGTTAAATAAAATAGAGTAAACAATAAGAAGTCGCCAAAGGTAAGTTTCATTGACCTACATCAATAAGGCCAACAATATTCAATTTTAAAAAAATGGTATTTAACTTTAATGTGGGTTGTATATAGTTAATGTCTAATTTTTCTATATGACTTTCTTTTCTTATCGCTATTGTATTTTTTTAGGAGTTGACTAGATACAACCTACAATTGAAGTTAAACATAATCCTGACTGAATACAACCTCTTTAAATATGTGATTAGCTAAATATAACCCAATTTGATTTTAACAGTTTTTTTTTTATATACAACCTGTATAATATTGACCAACTTAATCACATAAAATTCATTTGAAAAATCCACCAAGGATTTTTCCGAAACCCATTTTATGTTCTTCGTCAAACAAACACAAGCAAGTAAACAAAAAATTGAAAGTATAAATTGATCAAAATGCCTCCCAAGTCCTAAAACCTCGAACCTAAATTAGATCAACAATATAGAAAAGTAACCCTATAGAATCTTATTTGAAACTCTCTTTTAATTTTCGGTAATATGTAATGCTTGTAAGTTCAATCCTAACCGTCATCACAGTTAACATTTCAACCATAATTTTAAGTATTGACTGTACTCATCAAAATGTGTTACTTTATTGCTTCACTTCGAGTTTTATTTGGGATTCTTATTAAGGCTAATGAAAACCAATAAGATAAAATTTATCAAGAACGTCCATGAAAGATAATCATTCCATCTTCCATGGAGCCACGAGTGTACTTGGAGTTATAAAAATAATCATACTTGCTTAAACTTATCTCATTCCATCGACTGTTTTCGTAAATGAACAAAATTTTTTTGTTTTGATTCATCTATTCCCTAGATATCTAAAGTTAGATCAATCATGGAATAAGTATTATGACTATGGTTGAAAAAAAAGGGTTAATAGTCCTTAAATAAAATCTTACCGCTATTATAAACAATGATAATAATTTTTGAGTTACAATCAGGTTAAATTTTTATATTTTAGGGTTGAATGGACCTATTTTTGAAAGAACGTATCAAAATCTTTTTCCAATGCCATTGTACTGCCCATTCTAGGGCATAAACCACAACACGGATCTCTGCCATATGGCTAGTCATCACTCCAAGGCCTATACATTGTGTATTTAGTTATTATTTATAAAGTTAGGTTGAAAGGAAAAATTACACGCCACAAGCATGAACTTAAAAAAAAATATATCCTTAAAGAAAGCATTCATCCATTGGTTGCCTTTAAATCATCCTGATGGGAATTGATCAACCAAATCATTAGAATCACTTTCCACGATAACACGAGTAAGCTTTAATTTTACTGCCTTCTTCAAAACTTCCCAGATTGCATGAGTCTTCAGCTTCTTCAGGTTAGTGAACTTCAAAGGTAATGGCAGCATAAAAACATATTTTATTGGAGGAATCCATCATTACATACCCTACACCATTAGTCAAAGTAAAGGCATCAAAAGATCCATGTCACATTTAATACATCATGGAGGGGGAGGCATCCATTTCACATCGCTAATGATAATCAGAGGTTTTCTAGGAGGGATAATAATGGTTTTAGGAACAAGTCTTTCTCTAACTCTAGCTATAGCAACCCCCGGATTTTCCCTTTTAGCATTTAGGACTGAATATAAGATTATTTCTGATGCTCCATATAGAACACAACAAAGATGATGCTTTTAGACTCCCCAGATAAATCAGAATCAAGAAGCCAATAGTAAATCCATTCAAGAAAGGAAGAATCATAGAAAGAACAGTTAGGCAAACAAAGAGAATATGAATATAAACATAACTAGAAATGGCAAAGAATGCATTAGGGATTCGTTACAAAGAAAGCATCTAGTACAAACTATATGGTCAATAGGCATTCTAATATGTCTTGTTACTCAAGTTTTTCTCACGACAAATTCGATTCGATCCACCAATATAAAATCTTCTATCGTGGCCTTAAATTATCAGTGTGCCTTAAGATTTATCCAATGTCTTGAATTTTTCAAAGACCGAGAGCTCACAAAACATCCACAAAGGGGGTGGGGGTGGGGTGGCAGTTCCTCCACTTTTACAACTTAGATCCCATTAGAAAAGCCCTATTATTATGACAATTTTGTTTGATGAACATGCAACCGTTAAGAGAACTGTTGAACACTAAATGGTTATGCATTCGAGCACATGATGGTTTGCTACTTTGTGATTTAACCCTTTACATCCATAAAAGTTGTTTTTATTTTTTAATTAAAGAGGGTTAATTTCATTCAAAAGGAAAAGAGAAAAAGGATACAAGAAAATCCTGATGCTAATTACAGGCCCAATAATCAAAGAATATCCTCTAATTATAATTCATTACATCCTCCCAATTTGGATCAAATCTATGAAGAAGATACATTTAAACAAGCTGAAGAGAGACTCTCGTTGAAAGATGAGTCACATAATTTCATTGCTGATCGTTTATATTTTAAGACTTCTCTTTTTTCTTCATCATCCTCTTATTCCTTGCTTACCATACTTCTCAAAAGATTGTGAAAGGGATCCCAATCCATACCTTTCTTGCTAACTGTTTTTCTTGACTTATTGGCCAATCTTTTAGTTGTGGTTTAATTGATGGTTTGCGATCCCAATGAGAATAAATTCTTAGGATGAAATTATCCCATGTGGAATTTGAAAAACAACAGTTTAGGAAGACATGATCAACTGTCTCCTCCACAACGTTGCAAAAACTATACTTTATATTTTTAATGTCAATACCCATTTTGAGTAATGATAGAGCATAACTCGGATGAACTCACCAAGCATTGGTATGTCAAGTTTGGCTGTCATATTTTAGTATCAAAACTCATCTAGAGTCGCTTGATTACATTCTAGAGTCAACTTCGTTTAGGTTAGACTAGAAATTCTAGGAATGTTGAGACGTACAAGTATTACTCTGAAGACCTGAAGAATGAGAAGAATTAACGACTACGACGACATCATCCTTCCAATTTAGGTTAGTAATATTGACTTGATTTTGTTTCCATTCATAACGTATCTTTCAAGTCTCACTATATTGAAAACATAACATGCGAAGATGTATATATTGCATATCATACTCTAGTGATGTGACTTGGTCATAATAGTACAATAAAAGTGTCATGGAAACATATTACAGAGTATAAACACCTATCTTTTGGAACTTCGTAAATACGACATCGACATAATCTATTGTATATAGTTATTTGATTATGTGTGCGTTATATAGGTATGATTTCATATTGTATCTTTACATTATTTTAAGGAAGTAGATGTATGAACTTATTTCATAATCGAAAGAAATCATGATTGGTCAGGTTCTTTATTGAATATCTTTTGAATAACTAATGGAACATGACTATGGTAGAACCTATCTTAACTTTGTTGAGACTTAAGGTATAACCGGTCATAGCCTATGACATATATCTAGTTGGAATCGGTCACAAGTAACTTTTGAATTCAAAGGTGTAACTGATCACAAGCTATATTCGAATGCATGTTGTAACCGGTCACAAGTTACTTTGGGAACCAAGGTAGAAATGGTCACAAGATGAATTGGGAAGTTAGTTGTAATCGATCACAAGCTACCTTGGGAAGCAAGGTGTAACCGATCACAAGCTAACTGGGGAAGGAAGGTGTAACCGGTTACAAGCTACTTTGTGGAGCAAGGTGTAACCGATTACTGCCTATATTAGAGCATAGCTCGGTTGAACCCGTCAAGCGTTGGTATGTCAAGTTTGGTTGTCATATTTTAGTGAATCAAAACTCATCTAAGAGTCGCTTGATTATGTACTAGAGACAACTTCGTATAGGTTAGACTAGAAATCTAGGATTATGAGACATACAAGTATTACTCGAAGACCTGAAGAATGTGAAAAAGTAACGAGCTACAACAACGACATGATCCTTCCTCTTGAGGCTAGTAATATTGACTTGAACTGTTTCATTCCTAACGTATCTTTTAAGTCATGCTATATTGAAAACATAACTGCGAAGCTGTGAATGATTATTTTACTCTAGTAGTGAGACATGATCATATGATCATAATATCAAGGAGTTAGACTATTAAGTATAACGCTTATCTTTTGAACTTCGTAGATATGACATCGACATAATTGTATGAATGCTATTGTGATTTTGTGTATGGGTAAAGGTGAAGATTTCATCCTAGGAAATAATGTTTACATTTGTTTAAAAGAAGTACAGTCATGAACTTGTTTTATGAATCGAAATGGAAATCGCTAGGCTTATTGGTATTGTTATTCATAGCATATCTTTGGATTACCAATATGTGTGAGTTAGTAGAACCGATCATAACTTGTTATGTATCTTGGCATAACTAATCACAATGCCTGAATTATGATTTGGTATGACTAGTTTTGTTTAATTAGTGTAACCGATCCTAAGTAATCACCTAAGACAGAATGATCAATATTTGTAATTGATGTGACCGATCCTAGTAATTGGTGTGAACGATCACAAAAGAGTTGTGTAATCGATCCTTGTAATTGGTGTAACCGGTCTTAGTAATTGGTGTAACCGATCTTGGTAATTGGTGTAACCGATCCTAGTGACTTGTGTAACCTATCACAAGCAATACCATGAGTATATGGTAACAGGTCCACAGTAATTGACGTAACCGATCCTGGTAACCTGATGTAATCCGGTCCTGGTAACTTGTGTGTACGATCACAAGTAATCCATATGAAGGTATAACCGATCCGGTGATTGGTAGAACCGATTGAACCCATGATTGTGATTTGATATTTGATCAATCACATAGTTGTTCTTGGAATACAGATGAACCAATTCTAAACTTGTTCGGAAGTGTGGTATAATCAAATCCAAGATTATAAATATGAAAGAGGATTTGCAAAGAAAAGATGTCAACATAATTTGAACACGAACAATAACTTTTATCCTTTTTTGTTCAAAGATATTCCTTAATTACTCAAGGAGATCCCGGTCCTACATAAATTAAGAATCTTTTAATTAAGGTTGTTAGTTTTATATGCTTCAATTACCATCAATTAAATGTATATCTCTAGAGAATAAAAATCAGTAATGTGCATTTATTAATTGGAGATTTTCTATTGAGAGATTTCGGAAAATATTGGACAAAGTATTTCCAGGAATTATGAAAACCGATTTGGGCATTTGTTGCATATCTTGAGAATAATTTCGGTTTTGGAAATTCCTTGGTGTCCAAACATCCTTGGTCTATAAATACCTAAGATTGCACTTCTAGCAAACTATCCTAAGAGCCGGGAAAACTTTATCTTCCGGGCAAACTATCTGGAGAGGAAAGTAACCTAATTAGGCGAAATCTCTTACGACCGCTCGTTTAAAGACTTTTGTGGGAACAAGAAGCTCTATGAGTATCGTTGGTGGGAAACTAGATGATTGCAGTTTATAAGTTTTTGATTGATTTGATTGACTAACAGTTGTTGAACTTTGATTGCACCTAGTTTGTTTATTCTTGAGAATCTTCTCTTATGATCTAAGATTCACTCAAACTAGATCAAAGTGTCGATGGGATCTTTAGAGTTGTTTGTATATCTAAAGACATCTTGTGATAATCCATTGTTAACAGACTCCATTCTGTGTGTGATTGATAACAAGAGATTCAAGTGGTATTGTGCAGCTTTAATTGAAGATTAAAGAAGATTTGAAGACGAATAATATTTCTGATTGGTTTCTGATATCTTTGTGTAGCACAAACCTTGATCGGCTGGGAGCCAACTATAATCGGATTTATTCGATTGATTAGTAGTGTGAGATCGGTAACACCTAATAGTTCTCTTCGGATCTATTTTGATTGTTACAAATCCGAATCTTATTACTTAGGTAATAGAGATTGGATTGATCTA
Source organism: Papaver armeniacum (assembly GCA_023531295.1). Classification (NCBI taxonomy): domain Eukaryota; kingdom Viridiplantae; phylum Streptophyta; class Magnoliopsida; order Ranunculales; family Papaveraceae; genus Papaver; species Papaver armeniacum. Next base: position 176,558 of record JAJJWW010004553.1, read on the forward strand.
ACTTGGCAAAGGAGTTTATTAGTTTAAACGGAAGAGCCTTTGCATATGACTTGAGATATCTTTATCTGGAAAGAATCAATAGAGTTGTTACCAAACAGATTTGTTGTTCCTTTTTGTTTGGAATACGATCCAAAGGAATTGTTCCGGTCGTGCAATTATTGAATGTCGGAGCGTTAGGGATCTCGAAGAAACTAAGTGAACTAATTTTAGTTTCTTGGTCTCAACTATATGATGTTAGTTTAGATTTTGTATAACGGCTTAATTCTAAAAGTATTCAATTGGACTTGGTCCGGGGTTTTTCTGCATTTGCGGTTTCCTCGTTAACAAAATCTTGCTGTGTCTTTTACTTTTCTATTTCCACAATTATAATTGTTTATTATAATTAGAAGTAAAATACACAAACGTTAACTCCGTATTACTTGATAGTGATCCTATAGAGTTTGGTTAAGTCCGAACCTATTATCAAATAATCACACTTTGATTGTTGTATTGTCTCGATCTCGTTTCCATAGACGATCACACAAAGTGTGAATAACGATTTGTCGTATTTTCTCGACTTTGTCCATGGACAATCACTTTCGGTAAGAGGACGTATATGTGGATATTTTAAAGATTGTGGTGTATTTGGGTACCCTCATCTTTTCAATTGGTTACAGAGCAGAAAAACACGAAAAGATCTAACAATCTGTGTTTGGTACGATCCAACCTATAAGAATTGAATCCTATGGGCGATTCAGTTTGTTAGAGCATTTCTCGGTCGAACTCGCATGCTTTGCTATCTCAAGCATGTTTGTCAATATTAGTGATCAAACTATATGTCTTGATTTATAGTTTACTTATGACTAAGTCTCGGTCTAGGATAGTTAAGTATAGTTGAGCTACAGACTCCATGGCGATTATCTTACAAAGACGAAGAACTACTCGAGGAACCAGTGGACCTTCATCAAACTAAAAGGTATGTGGAGACCTGAACTCATCTGTCACTCAAAAGTCTATCTACTCTATCTCCTACTCTTGATACAAAAGTCGTATAAGTATGATAGTTTTCATACATACACATTTGCTATTTCGAGCCGAGTTTACTCGCCTATCTTTTTCTCGAAATATGTGTTAGTAAGCTTTCACTTTAACCAAGTTTCATCTTTACCCGTGACGAAAGTTATGATGACGTTTCAATCTTGAAAATCGCTTTGATGACGATAGTCGTGAATAACGATTGTTATAACATTATAGAAGAATGTTTCAATGATTGAAATGTAGAGTTGAGATTACCATCTATGGATATAAACATATATAGTGTGTTCGCACATTAGTGTATAAATCCATGTACCGGAAACCAAGTGCGTGCATATGTGTGCATGCATTATTGGTGAAGGAGACAGGTTGGGTACGCGTACCCATACGAGTACTGGTGGAAGTTTTCTAACCGAAAATTTCTGCTGAGTTTGTAGTTTGCAAACTGTTAAACCAGTCACCTTAGGTACGCGTGCCGTCGGGTACCACGGAGTTTTTTGAACCGAAAATTTCTACTGAGTTTGTAAACTCAAATCCGGAAGCTAAGGTACGCATACCCGTACGCGTACCCAAGCTGGTTATTTTTCAAATCGGTAGTTCATGAACTTAAAACAATAAATTATAAGGAATGCAATATTTGCAAACCGTGGGTATATTGCTCATGAATTGATTCAAATGAATCAAACCGGTTTTTTTTCAATTGTGTCTATGAATAAAGACCTAAGCAGTTGAACAACTCTTCAACTAGTTCTTATGAGTCATTTGAACTAGTTATGAGAAAGATGAATACGGTTAATATGAAAGTGCTCATATGGTTAACTGTCACACGCCCATTTAATCGCCTAAAATTTTCATGGGAAATGACCGGCAATGATTGTGGTTCGATGAATCAACTTCACCCAAAATCATTCAGCCCTTGCATACTTGCATCAAAGTACGCATCTGCCTTCACTCATAAGGCTTTACGCAAATGAAGTCTTTTCTTCTTTCTCTCTAACTCTTCATGCCCCCATAAGCATAAGAGGTTCTGCCATGTACTTAACCAATTTTCACACAACATCAGCAACATAATGAACACAAATGATACTGCAACAAACCCATTTTATTGCACTAAAGGAAGATTACAAAACTCGTCCATCACATGGACCAAAAACAGGCCATTCACCCTCTTGGTGAATGCCTAACTCTCTCAAACATGAGACTAACTCTCCTATGTAAGCCTACTGATTTTTCCCACTCCTTAGGACTATTTATACAGTAGTTATAATGGCCAAAACCGTGCACAACACTTGCACACGCATGGAACAACCATGTGTCCCATCAGGTAGTTTCCATAACCGCCAATCGCTTTTCAACTTCCACCTTTTGTGTTGTCATGCGGATTGAAGCCACACTGTCTTGAATGGTTAGGGACACTCTACTAAGGATATGAACTCATTTCACAACCCTTACAACTTGTCTCGCACCTTTGGCACGCTTGTGAAGCCAATAATCAACTTATAACCGTTACTTGAGCCGTATTGCACACTTGTTGTGCCATCTTTGGTCTGATCTTGCGCCAACGTTCATCCCCTTGTCCCCGCATGCTTATCATTCTAAACTCATGCACGGACATTCCTTAAGCTTTAAACATCGATGCCAGCTCCTTAAGATCACTCTAGTTACTCATGCGTCATATATGCTTCACTTCGCCAATTAGCTTGACAATAGTAATGCAACTCTTGCATTACCAACTTTTTTGCATTATTCAAGCTTTGGCCAACCTTGAATATATGCCATAGACCAACTCTTAGTCTATTTTTCACTCTTCAATCCTCCTTGAGCTTGGGCCAACTCAATTCCATGGATATGCATCGATGCCAACATCGCATGTTGCATCTGTCACTTTGGCCATGTCTTGCCAAACCTTCAATGAAGCTTCATTGTGTCGGCCAATAAGCTTCATTACTTAGACAAATGTGCTTTACAGTGTAGCGCCACTCTTGCGCTTCACTGGCCCTGCAGGGTGCCACTATCTTAGTATTTGACGGTCACATCTGAGAATACCGCTATTATGGCTTGCGTTACGCTATTATAGCTTACGTTGCGCTATTATGACTTTGCATTGCACCATTACGGGAGTACCGATTTGGCTCGCAACTCGTGACGCGTAATCATTGTGCGTCACTTGTAGTACCATAATAGACCTCCCCCAGCTAATCCGTTCAACTCCCTCGTTGAACGCAACAAAGTATACTCGTTATACTTGTTCTCTGGCCTTGTACGCTTCTGAGCCCTTCTCAGAAATCAACAAACTTGCTTGGCCTTTTTCCTTGCCAAAACTTTTATGCCTAGTACCAAATGCCATCACTTAGCTCACTTCTTTGCCATTGATCTTACTGACTTGCACTGTTGTTGTCACGTTTGCCTACGCTCCAACTTCAACTACAATCGCATATCAACACCCAAATGCAACTCGGAAATTCTTCTTGCCAATTCCCTGAATTGAGCTTGAACTTCGCATGAATCATTCGTGCCTAAGTGTACACAAGTAATGATTCTTCCCAACTGATCACACTAATCATTGCCATTGTCTTATTGTTGATGGTGGATTTTCATTTAAGGTTAAATTTGTAAGTAACCAGAAAAATCATGCGCTGACATCTTGTAAAAGATAAAGCCGTTTGTAAGTGATGGATACTCCTCACTTAATTCACCAAGAATGGAGCATGTAGCAACAATCCCATTCTGTGAATACATGAAATTCCTCCAGGCTGGAGCATGCAGCAACAATCCCTTCCTGTGAATTTCATATCAGCCTTGTATTTCCCGTACCCATTATCGGTGTGGCATGACGACCGGAAAGTGTTATTCTTACGAGTAACACGAACCTCCAAGCACTATAATGAATCCATGTACGAAATACCCGTACAGCTGATTCTCGGTGTGTTATACTAGCCCGAGCCCTCTCGGTGTGTTATACTAGCCCGATTGAGCCCTCTCGGTGTGTTATACTAGCCGATTGAGCATCCGGACTTGATCGTATCAGTCTCGGATATGATTCGATCGCAGTCATCCAACTCCACAAGCATGATTGGATGACCACAGATCAATTCCATCACCCCCAAGCGGTATGGAATACACACGGCCTTAGCACTGCTAAATACGATACGATCGCAGTCATCCAACTCCACAAGCATGATTGGATGGCCACGGATCAATTCCATCACCCCAAGCGGTATGGAATACACACCTACGACCCGCATGGTCGACCATTGGCCTTTGCTTGCCAAGAAACCGTCCATACCAAGCATTATGGGCGGAAAACCCTAAATTAGGGTTTGCGGCATATTACATATGTCGCAAAACGGTCTCAACCGTCCGTCTTCGCAGGCATAGATGGAGGGTGTAGATGTAGACTCAAAAGGCCCGGAGCATGTCGACACAATCACCATGTGACCGCCTACACGCTTGACCAATCGGTCAAAGCCAACCGTGGTTGGTTACAACAAAACCGTCCGCCCAAAAGAGCATGGTCGCGCGGCTTTGAAAGCCAAAATTAGGGTTTCAAGTCATCACGCGCGTCCATCTTCTCCGGTACGAATGGAGGGTCACAGATTGGATTAACTAAGGCCGGTCATACCAGCATGACCACCGTGGGCCCATCTACCTCCTCTTGCGGTCGGCCAAGGCACATCATTCCCGGCCAACCCAAAACGCACGCCCAAACTCGTGCGGTTACACTCCCAAATCCTAAACTGATCTCGACCGCTCAACTTCACCGGATGATTTGAATGGCTTAGATCACGTTTTCATGGGATAATCGGTATAGGTGTGAACACCAACCTACCACCTACACGGTAGTGTGATCGACCAAAACCAACCAATGTTGGTCGAAAGCAAACGCGTGCCCAAACTAGGGAAATCACGCCGGTTTCCAACTCCTTTGCGGCAAGGGATTGCTGCGCAAAACCGATCTCGACCACTCCTCTTTACCGGTCAAATTGAGTGGCCCAGATCGCGCTTTCATGAGGGAACGGAATACAGGCGCCTACACCATCATGCCGTCAACACGCATGTATGGTCGGTCTTCTCCAAAATCCTCCCCATGCTTGGTTTCGACCAAGTCAAGAGTGATGCTTGCACACCTCTTTAAAAACCCTAATTTCATCAACGGTCGAGATGAGTGTCTCAAACATCATCTCATCCGTCCGACCTCACCGACTTGGTTATACAACCCCGGTCGAGTTATTTGGTTAGTGAGCAGTCATTACACATCACTTTACCACACCGTAATGCAAGCATTTCGCATAAAATACACACGATATCTTGCACAAGTATCGACTTTACAATAACGCGATTATTCCATTCAGCATTACATGCTATCTTCCGTGGATCCACGATCCACATTCCAGACATCAATCATGTCACAAACTGGGGGATACTTCTTTGGGGTATTGGTGCGGCGGTTTTACGGCGCTGCGTGCAACGCGCCATCACAAGAACGTGTTAGGGAGTCATGGACGGTTAGAGATGAACTGGAGAAGTGGGCAAGACTGGTCGTGCGTTACCGACACACAACTCCACTACTCCATCATTCCACTACCTCCACTTCCCACGAGAAACGTGAATGAGGCTCAATGACTTGTATAAATAGGTTCTCCGCCCTATTTTGAACGGCAGCAAGGAAAACAAGACAGAAAATCGACATCCAGAGCCTCCTTACATTAACCGTAAACCTGCTCACTTTTCTGTCACAAGTCATAAGCAAGCCAACATCTTCACAATCTCAACACCTTCTTCGCTTCCCTCCCTAAGATCAACCCCATCTCCTTCACTTTGTGACCGAAACAAGTCCGGAACGGCCATTTCTTGGTTTAGGCCGGACTTGCATGATTGATCTCTCGAATCTACAAGCACTCACCGCGCAAATGCATTTGTTGTAGGTTTAAATTCATTCCTCATCACACCCCAAATTACCAAATTCGGCAGGAGTAATTTTCACCCATCAACAATTGGCGACCACAGTGGGAGATTAATCTCTCGGTTGTGAAATCAATTTCTTCAATACCCAATCCTATTTGGCTAAGTTCCGAGATGGTTGGTCTTAGGACTTCCTCAACAAATTCAAATCCCGGTCGAAGTTCCTCCAACGAAGATGCCCCTCTTCCCAATGGCGTATCTGCTGGCGCAACAGGAGGAATCCCAACTATGAGCGAGTTGGCCCGGATACTTGAGACTCAGACGAGGAACATGGAGCTGATCAAAGAAGCGGTAAACGGCATACTTGACCTCCTCATCAAGATGACGTCGGAAATGAGCGTGCCAGAGACCTTTTATATAATGGGACTAGTCCCCCTCGGATCAACAGTTTTACTACGAACCGAGGCCGCAGAGAGCGGAAGTTGTGTCTCTAGTGGAAGACTTGTGTGAACTCTTGCACCTCTCCAAAGATCAACGGGCAGACGTTTTGCAGTCAATAAAATAGCTACGGACGCATACCTTGCTCCTTCTCGTCCGTGGGTCTCGATTGCAGCGGAAACATCTATAAATAATGTTACATTCACGGAAGATGACATGATGGCGGAGGAAGGTCACAACCGAGCCCTACATGTTACCGCACACATCAAGGGTTCGAGTTAGGAGGGCCCTCGTCGACACGGGAGCATCTTCGAACGTGATTACTCTCAAGACTCTCGGGACAGCCAAGGTCAGCCCATGCAAGATTGTACGAATGACCCACCACGATGACGGACTTGAAGGGAATCAAACCAAAGCACATACGGGTATGTCAATTTAAATTTATCGGTAGGACCTGTTCAGTCACGAGCAAAGTTTGAAGTCATAGAAAAGGAGCCGGACTACCACATGATACTAGGGAGACCGTGCTAAATGAGGAGGTCGTCCGTATTCCCGCATCATTGTCTCCGTACGCGCCAATATGTGGAGTGGAGCTATTCGAGTCAAAAGATGCCCCGCAGGGAAAGTCCGACAAAATCATGTGCACTCCGCTACCCACGTGGGCTTCAATCCAGAGGAGGACCGACTTACATCGGTTGGGGCCAAACACCACGACACACTCTCTCCGACGAGACGTCCATCTCCAACCGGTGAAACTTGCCCATCCTCACGCCAAAAGGAGCGCTCTTTCGAGGCAAGCCGTGATCGAAGGGGAAGACAATATCTGGCGCACCAAGTTAGCAATTAGCAGGAGAGACCATCCAGTCTCTCCGCCCAATTGGATACTGCAAGGACGACGGAACACGAGAGGAGGTATTGGACGCCCCGCGACAGCTACAAGACGGAACCAATTCCACGACTGACGAGCTCGAGATTGTTAACATCGGGACTGATGAATCTCCCAGGCCGGTCTCTATCAGTTCGACTCTATCCACAGACGAACGTACAAGCCTGGTTCAACTACTCAAGGAATACCAAGATGTATTCGCCTGGACATACGAAGAAATGCCCGGTCTGGATGAAAAGTTGGTCACCCATCACTTACACGTCATGCCTGGATCCAAGCCAATCAAGCAACCTCCGAGGCAATTCAGGCATGAGGTAGAAGAACAAATCAAGAATGAGATTCGAAGTCGCTAGTCGTTGGCCCATCGACCCATTCATCATCCGACACGGTTAGCCAATGTGGTCCCGGTTAAAAAGAAAAGCGGACAGATTCGATCTTGCGTGGATTTGAGAGACTTGAACAAGTGCTGCCCAAGGACGACTTTCCCCGCCTAACATCGACATGTTAGTAGACGCCACTAGCGGGCACGGCATGTTTTCCTTTATGGATGGCTACGGCGGCTACAATCAAATAAGGATGTATGAGCATGACGCAAGTAAGACAGACTTTCCGAACCCCTCTTGGCAATTTCTACTATCTTTGTTATGCCATTTGGTTTAAAGAATGCCGGCGCAACATACCAACGTGCTATGACGGCAATCTTCCACGACATGATGCATAAACAAGTAGAAGACTATGTGGATGATATTGTGGTCAAGTCAAAGGCTCGAGCTGACCACACCAACGTCTTACGGCAAGTATTTGAGAGGTGTCGGGAATACAAGTTAAAAATGAATCCTTTAAAATGTGCTTTCGGTGTCTCCTCCGGTAAATTTCTGGGATTCCAAGTGACCGCAGAAGGAATAAAAGTAGACCCGTCCAAGACTCAGGCTATCCTCACAATGCCACCTCCCCGAACTGTGAAAGAGCTCCAAAGTTTCATGGGCAAGGTAAACTACATTCGACGTTTCATACCTGGTTTAGCCCAACTTACCGCCTCATTCACCCCCTTGCTGAAGAAAGGAGCCAGCTTTGTTTGGACCGCAACTCAACAGGAAGCTTTCCGGAAAGTCCAACGAATACTATCATCTCCAACCGTCATGAAATCTCCTGTACAAGGGAAACCATTGGTCCTCTACACCGCCTTCAGTGACACCGCCGTAGGGGCCTTACTCGCTCAGGAAGACGACGAGGGAATCGAACGTCCCATATACTATTTCACCGAATATTGAGAGATCTTCGAACTCCGATATCCCGAGCGGAAAAAGCGTGCTTAGCTTTAATCCATTCCATTGAAGTTTAGGCATTACCTCGCTATCCAACGGGGTAATACTCGTGTCTAAATCCGATCCCGCAAAGTTTTTGCTTTCAAAACCGGTCCCGACGGGAGGACGGGAAAATGGCTTCTCCAAATGTCGAACTAGACATAACATGCGCATCGCCTAGAGCTATCAAGGGTCAAGCGATTTGCAGACTTACCGGCAGCATTTCCGGAGAAGGTACTACGGGACCGCATGAAGAACTCCCTGGAGAATTCCCGGACGTCTCCATTACGGAAGAAGAGGTGTGGCTTTTGTATTTTTGGCTCGCTACCCCTAGCGAATGGGAGGAGAGGGCGTAGTGTTGGTCTCTCCAACCGGAGAAGTATTTTCACATTCCTTCAAGTTAGACTTGAATGCACCAACAACTCGCGAATATGAAGCTTTCCTCATAGGGCTTTCAATAGCTAAACAAGCGGGAGTCACACGTCCGGAGATAAGAGGTGACTCCAAATTCACGGTGAATCAAATGAACGGAGTATATGCATTAAAAGAAGTAACACTAGCCCCGATGATCGAAAGCACGAGAGGCTACTAAACTACTTTGCCGATGCAACCATAACCCACGTCGGTCGTAAAGCAACAACAAACACGCCGATTGTCTAGCAACATTGGCTTCCCAAACCGAAGTTCGAGGGGGCGGAAGAAACTCGACGGTGAAAAGGAGAACCATAGAATCGACATGGCTACCGCAACACAAAGACACTAAGACCGACGATTGGCGAACTCCGATCATTCAAGAGCTCAATGACTCACTTTCCCAAGGAAAGGTCGGGTCTCAAAACCCCGCAAAACTTCTTCATGCTTCATGGTATCTTTGTATCATCGGAATCAGCACGGCTCCCTGTCAAGATGTCTAGGGGGTGACGAAGCGCAACCGCAAGTGGATCGTATTCACAATGAAATTTGCGGGCAATCATTGGTGGTAACACTTTACCTGGCGACTTCAACGCCTGAGTTATTGCGGCGAAATGGAGGCTCAATCCAGCATCGCTTGTAAATCCCGCTTTCGGGTGCCGGACACCACCACACCAATTGGAGATTTTTAATGTGAACCGCAGGGGACCTGGAGAGAGCCCTACATTAGTTATCTACGTGATGGGATAATTCTGCCGGTCAAAAGGACGCTATTAAGATGAAGCAGAGCCAAGCGGTTCATATTCCACGAAGGGATCTTATACCGCAAGAGCTTCGGAGGTGATATGCTACGGTGCCCGGGCTGGAGGAGAAATCCTGGACATCCGGGCGGACACACGAAGGAGAACATCAAGGGAAGAGGAAACTGTTTCTCCAAATACACGAGAAATACTATTGGCCGACCATGGAGGATGATGCGGCCGTTTCGTTCAAAGTCATACATGCCAAATTCATGGGAACCTTGTTCATGCGCCTTCTACCCCTCTCGCATTCTATAAGCAGCCCATGGCCATTCTCTCTGGGACTGGACATTATCGGGAAGATTAATCCACCGTCATCGAAGCAAAGCATGAGTATATCATAACCGCAACGGAATACTTCACCAAATGGGTAGAGGCCATTCCCCTACGAGGGACTACGGGAGCAACAATTGCGGCTTTCATTAAAGAATACATCATTTGTCGTTTTTGGCGTGCCCAAGCATATCATCACCGATAATGGCACTCCCTTCGCCAACAAGGTGTACGGGAGTTCTTCGGAGGAGTACGGCATTAAACGGGTCTTCTCCACCGTCTACTATCCTCAAGGGAACGGGCAAGCTGAGAGTACCAACAAGACATTGATCCGGATCATCAGTCGAACAGTACACGACAATCCCAGGGGATGGCATGATCAGTTACCAATGGCACTATGGGCATACCGTACATCACCCAGAAGCTCCATCGGGGTCTCGCCGTACTCACTCGTCTACGGAGCGGACGCCATTCTCCCAGCAGAGATCAGAATCCCATCAGCCAGGATTGCAGCAGCAACCGGGATCCACTGGAACGAGGCTGAAATCTCTGACTCTAGAATCGCAGAGTTAGACACTCTGGATTTCAGAAGGAATAAAGCGGAAGAACGCGCTCAGGTGTACAGGAATCGAATTTCCAGGGCATACAACAAAATTGTGAAACCACGCGTTTTCAAGGTGGGAGATTTGGTTTTGAAAACAGCCAAACACATCCAACAAGACATGTCTGCACCAAAATTCTCACCGAAATGGGAAGGTCCCTACGCGGTCACCAAGGCTTACAGTACCGGCTACTACAAGATCATTAAGGTAGACAGAGGCAAGTTTGAAGCAGTCATCAATGGAAAGTGGCTCAAGGCATATTACACCTGACCACTATCTGCTGTGTCAACAATACAGGCATTTATTTTCATTACATGTTTGAATCATCAACTATATTCGAGAGATGTGTCAATGAAAAACCCGTTTCACCAATCAAAACCCAATGCAATTTATTCCACAAAGATGTTCCAAAACTCTTGACATAAACGTCATTAACAATAAGGGAGTACTGACTTAGAAGAGGCCATCTAGAAGATTATAATTCCTTGAGAGCATCATCTGAGTCTAGCACGATATCTCTCCGTTCTTTTCTTCAAGTCGCACGACTTGCTCCACCTTCTCTCGATTCTCGCAGCGAGCTTTCTCCTCTTCCAAGATAGCTTTCGTAGCGGGGACAACATTTGCGAGGATACCAACTCGATCAACCTTGATGACATCAAGACGTTGCCGCAACCAGCCCACGTTGAACTTCATGGATTCACGGGTAGATACCATATTCTCCCACTTTTCGAGATTTGATTCAAAGAACGTTGCGGATAGAAATACTCTCCATCTCCGCAATCATGGGAAGAAGGCGGTTCGCGGTAACCAAGGCGGAGGGAGCAATGTCGGACCACATTCCCTGGTTGCGATATGACCGTACTTCCTCCACAACTTGGTGTACAAACCCACAAACTCCTTCCGCACCAAGAATCCACCGACATCCCGATAGGCGGAGGATAAGCATTTCATGCGAACATCGAATGAAAGACCTGCATTCGGATATTCATAAGATGAGACACCGATTCGGCGTCTTCGAGGTTCGCAGGGGGTAGGCATGTCTCGAGTTTGAAGAAAGAGGAATGGTTAAGTCATTGTCGTCAATGACCGTCACACATGCTCCTAGGATATCTCTGCAAGAATGAAGGGATTATTCACACGACCGTTATGAAGAACAAACAATGTTTCAAGAAAGAAAGAAGAGACAAACCTAGGGTATGATCTTCTTGACTCGAAGAACACGAACGGGGACCGATCATGAAGCTCGACGCGGGTCGTACACGCTTAACGGGAGATCCTGGATGGTATGAGGAAGATGATCCACTGTTGCTAGACATGATGGGAAATAGAGTTTTTGCAAGGAAGCTCTATGTAAAAACGGATCAAAAATCTCTTCACCTGCATAAATACCGAGGAAACCCTAAGACGATTACGGCGCCCGATATATGAGGATTCAACGCCGACTAAGTCAGGATTTCTAGACACAACAATTCAACCGGCAATGTGCAAGCACCCACGCCCTAAATCCGGTAGAAGAGGAATCCTATCCCCGACTCAAACATCGAAGAAGGAGCTAGAACTCATACATATACGAGAGGAACCAAAGCGACTCACGGATCAAGTCCGCTTCCTTCGCATCCTTAATCAAGACCAACCAGTTGTGGAAACGCCTGACAATGTGAAGCTATCCGGTAAATATGTATTCACTCCGGCTTGGTCATTTCTGTATGTCACCATCTCATGCCTACCACACAATAATGTAACCATTATGTGCTAGGCAGGGGACTTAATGTTGATGGTGGATTTTCATTTAAGGTTAAATTTGTAAGTAACCGAGAAAAATCATGCGTGACATCTTGTAAAAGATAAAGCCGTTTGTAAGTGATGGATACTCCTCACTTAATTCACCAAGAATGGAGCATGTAGCAACAATCCCATTACGTGAATACATGAAATTCCTCCAGCCGGGAGCATGCAACAACAATCCCTTCTGTGAATTTCATATCGGCCTTGTATTTCCTGTACCCATTATCGGTGTGGCATGACGACCGAGTGTTATTCTTACGAGTAACACGAACCTCCAAGCACTATAATGAATCCATGTACGAAATACCCGTACGTGCCGATTCTCGGTGTGTTATACTAGCCCGAGCCTCTCGGTGTGTTATACTAGCCCGATTGAGCCCCTCTCGGTGTGTTATACTAGCCCGATTGAGCATCCGGACTTGATCAGTATCGGTCTCCGGATATGATTCGATCGCAGATCATCCAACTCCACAAGCATGATTGGATGACCACGAGATCAATTCCATCACCCCCAAGCGGTATGGAATACACACGGCCTTAGCTGCCAAATACGATCGATCGCAGTCATCCAACTCCACAAGCATGATTGGATGGCCACGAGATCAATTCCATCACCCCCCAGCGGTATGGAATACACACGGCCGACCCGCATGGTCGACCATTGGCCTTTGCTTGCCAAGAAACCGTCCATACCAAGCATTATGGGCGGAAAACCCTAAATTAGGGTTTGCGGCATATTACATATGTCGCAAAACGGTCTCAACCGTCCGTCTTCGCAGGCATAGATGGAGGGTGTAGATGTAGACTCAAAGGCCGGAGCATGTCGACACAATCACCATGTGACCGCCTACACGCTTGACCAATCGGTCAAAGCCAACCGTGGTTGGTTACAACAAAACCGTCCGCCCAAAAAGAGCATGGTCGCGCGGCTTTGAAAGCCAAAATTAGGGTTTCAAGTCATCACGCGCGTCCATCTTCTCCGGTACGAATGGAGGGTCACAGATTGGATTAACTAAGGCCGGTCATACCAGCATGACCACCGTGGGCCCATCTACCTCCTCTTGCGGTCGGCCAAGGCACATCATTCCCGGCCAACCCAAAACGCACGCCCAAACTCGTGCGGTTACACTCCCAAATCCTAAACTGATCTCGACCGCTCAACTTCATAGGATGATTTGAATGGCTTAGATCACGTTTTCATGGGATAATCGGTATAGGTGTGAACACCAACCTACCACCTACACGGTAGTGTGATCGACCAAAACCAACCAATGTTGGTCGCCAAACGCGTGCCCAAACTAGGGAAATCACGCCGGTTTCCAACTCCTTTGCGGCAAGGGATTTCTGCCGCAAACCGATCTCGACCACTCCTCTTTACCGGTCAAATTGAGTGGCCCGGATCGCGCTTTCATGAGGGAACGGAATACGAGCGCCTACACCATCATGCCGTCAACACGCATGTATGGTCGGTCTTCTCAAAATCCTCCCCATGCTTGGTTTCGACCAAGTCAAGAGTGATGCTTGCACACTCTTTAAAAACCTAATTTCATCAACGGCCGCAGATGAGTGTCTCAAACATCATCTCATCCGTCCGACCTCACCGACTTGGTTATACAACCCCGGTCGGGAGTTATTTGGTTAGTGAGCGGTCATTACACATCACTTTACCACACCGTAATGCGATGCACTGCATAAAATACACACGATCTTCGCACAAGTATCGACTTTTACGAATAACGCAGTTATTCCATTCAACGATTACATGCTATCTTCCGTGGATCCACGATCCACATTCAGACATCAATCATGTCACAAATCGGGGATACTTATCGGGGTATTGGTCCGGGCGGTTTACGGCGTGCGGCGTGTAACGCGCGCCATCACAAGAACGTGTTAGGGAGTCATGGACGGTTAGAGATGAACTGGAGAAGTGGGCAAGGCGGTCGTGCGTTACGCGACACACAACTCCACTACTCCATCATTCCACTACCTCCACTTCCCACGAGAAACGTGAATGAGGCTCAATGACTTGTATAAATAGGTTCTCCGCCCTATTTTGAACGGCAGCAAGGAAAACAAGACAGAAAATCGACATCCAGAGCCTCCTTACATTAACCGTAAACCTGCTCACTTTTCTGTCACAAGTCATAAGCAAGCCAACATCTTCACAATCTCAACACCTTCTTCGCTTCCTCCCTAAGATCAACCCCATCTCCTTCACTTTGTGACCGAAACAAGTCTCGGGAACGGCCATTTCTTGGTTTAGGCCGGACTTGCACAGATTGATCTCTCGAATCTACAAGCACTCACCGCGCAGTGCATTTGTTGTAGGTTTAAATTCATTCCTCATCACACCCCAAATTACCAAATTCGGCAGGAGTAATTTTCACCCATCAACACTTATGTCTCCATTTTCCGACTTTAGTTGCACCACACAACATAACAGGACTTATACAAGACTTGACTTCAATTCTTCAATCATATGCGCCTACGCCAAATTATGCCATGCCTTAAGGTATTGATGCGTGTCGTAACCACAACAAATTAATTAATACTTTACTACCTAATTAACTAGTAATATAGGGTAGTCAAGGTCGATCCCACGAGGAGCACGAGATTCTAGTTGTAAAACTTGTCACGAAAGGGGGGTGTAAAAAAGCAAAATAAAAATAAACAAAGCAATTGAAATCGAAAGTTGAAAGATGAAAGCAATAAGAGAGACAAGATCAAGGAATCCTTCTTCGTTACGAAACAATGATTAGAGTTATGTTCTTTTCTACTTGTTATTAGTCACAGATTATCACCAACCGTAGGATAGCAGGTCCGCTTAGCTAGCCCCAAAATCCCTAATTTCACCGAGTAATGTGTCCGCTTAGTTATCGATTCTATTCAAAAGAACCACCTTGAGGTCCGCTTACAAGATGTAATTCTTAATGCATTAAGATTTATGAATTTAGGTTTAGTACTAGTAGTTAAACTCGGTTCGCTTGGTTCACTTTCTAGCGTTGTTTCTACACACAATTGCTCCACGGAATCCTCCGCAAGGTCTCGTGTTTTCTACTTGTGTAAAGTGTCGAGAACTATTACGTATCCCCTAACTTATACTAGATATAGATCAATTAACAAATCAATTTAGCGTGCACTCCAAACAATCTATCAATCAATCATAAGTGTCTTTAAGATCACTCCTATTAGTAAAAACAATCGATAATCATGTGAAAAATCTCAAGATAGAATTGAAAACAAAAACTCAAATCATGTTAAGAACTAGGAATTCATCCTCAATCAAAAAGAAATTTAGCTACTCATGTTTTTGAAATTCACACAAATAATAATAATTAAAAGAAGAAGTTTCAAATTCACACAAGTAATTAAAAAGAAAAATCTTAGAAAAGCAAGCAAAAACACAAGTGTTGTGTGTGTAGAGAGGTGTGTAGAAGTTGTAGAAAACTTCTCTATTTATAGGCTCCAAAATTCTCCAAATCTTCTAAGGATTAGAATCCTTTTCCTTTTGCAATTCAACTTCCAAATTCAAGTCTTTCTCTTCTCTTCCACCTTCTCTTTCCAAATTTGAGTCCAATTCTCCATCCAATTCCTAGCCCAAGTCTTCACACCCATGAGAGAGGTCCATAGAAAGTTCTGGAATTTTCTCGCCGGAAAATCGGGATTATGGCAAGGAATCCGTGGGAAAACGTCACCGCCGGTCACCGGAAATTTCTCCGTCAAGAGAATATTCGACGGAATATTCCGTCGACCTTCCGTTAGGACTAACGGTCAAACTAGTCAACCGTCGGTCAACGGTTAGTCAAAGGTCAAGGAGAAGGAGTGAGTCGGACTCGAGTTAGCCGACTCACCTAATCGGGCTCACTCAGTGAGTCGATCGAGTCACCGCTTACTCGGTGACTTGATGAATTCACTCACCGGAATCGATCCATCGGGCTCGGTTGGGATCGGTCATCTAATCGTTCGGATCGGCCCGAGTCAACTCGCCGTAAGGACGATTTGGCGGAGTTCGTTCAATTACAGAGGACTTCATTACTGATTTCGTGCCGTTTCCTTGGGTCTTCTCCTGCTAAGAACCTAGCATACATCTATTCGATTTCATTTTCTTCTGCTCCCATTTCATCGATCGACAACAAGCAGACTCAACTCCGTTTTCACCATCCAATATACTGTGCAATGCTCAAATCATTCCCTGAGCTCTCATTGCTATCGCGTTAAACTCCCAAAAGTATTGAATCAACGTAACCCCCGAGTAACTCACGGCACCGGATCACTCCCTTCTCTCACAACCATCACTGACCAACTCTAACGCCCTTGACTCTGCCGACTCCGCTCTTCTCGGTCGATTCAATTTCTCTCAACTTTAGCTTCATCAGTCGGCCAACTTCACCACTTAATCGGCAAAATCATCGAGACCCATTTTCCATTCAAAGGCTTCACTCAACAATTGTAACTCCATTGATCAATTCTTCCAGGAGCTCAATCTTGACTCTCGCCTTCACCGTCACAACACAAAAACCCACTTCAAATCCATCGAGAACAAAGAATAGCATCTACACCTCTTCACGGATCGAACCCATTTCTCCACCGCATCAACACCATTTTCTTCCTTCATACATCGTGAGCAAACCCATTTCTAGCAACATCTCGATCTCGAAATCCTTATTTCCCCGAGCATCGAGAACATCACCATCTCCTCTTGTGTAGCAGCAACACCTCAAAACTCGAACACTGACCCTAATCGATTCAAACAACAACTTCAGAAACCCTTAATAACCCATCTCTGATTCATCCTCTGCATCTCATCGACAGCAGTTTAATGCCTCTTTCATAACTCCAACGTAAGCCCAATCTCTGTTCTTCAATGTATCTTCTTCACCTCCATTTTCCCTACTGTTTCTCGCTCGATCTCTCTGTGTTTGGTCTCTCAATCTCTCTCAGCAGCCATAGTTGCTTTCAGGTGAAAATGAAAAACAACTCAAATGAGAGAAATCCATTTTAGGTTTAAATTAAATGGGTCAGATCCGGTACGGGTGTGGGTCTATGGGTTTCAACATCCATGGACATAACCCATCCATCACCAGCTGATATCAGCACCCTGTTTCTGGATAAGGGCTACCCCAGTTTGGCAGCCCCTTTATCCAGAACTCTTTAGTAATCCTCTAATAAAGAGTAGCCCTTAACCTTGGCTGATCTGTGTTTAACACTCCTCAAATTGGGTTGCCCCTTAACCTCAA
>JAJJWW010004554.1:0-12654 GCA_023531295.1 Papaver armeniacum
TTGATAGGTGTAGAGAATATAGTATTTTTATCTAGTAGTTGCTTTTATCTTTGCTATTTTGTTATATAAATTATGTATTTTTAAGTATTTTTGAGTTTACATGGCTACTTTGGAGTCGCACCGGAGGAAAAGAAAATCACTCAATTTGAGCAAAAAGAACTAATTTGTCATTTCGGGGTGAACACTATCCGGGCAGGAAGTAATGGTTGGGCGCTCTTTTTGGGAGGAATACTAAACGAGTCGATCCGGAGTTGGGCGCAAAGCTGATAGCATATCAGGAAATGTAGTGCTATTATCAAATTTAGTAAAATGGATGCGTATGTCCATGGATCATAAGCCCCATAGACCACATTGCCCTTTTTGAATCTACCCTACTTTACCTTCACCTAAATCGAGAAAAGGGTTTTATTTCTCTTCAATCATTTTCATTCTCACACAGGAATTGAGGAAGAAGAAAACACGAGTTATTTGTCAATCGAGATTGATTAGGAGTTCGAAGTTGTTTAAAATAAGAACCGGGTGGTTGATCTAGGGTTCGGATTTGAGTTGGTCTTTGTTGATAATCACTAAGAAGAAATCGGGAGAGAAATCGAGAGATGGGTTAATGGCGGCCCGGCCAGTTTGATAGTGGGATTGAGCTCGATTATACCGGAAATAGAAGGTTAGGGTTTGATGGGTTTGTTCTTGGTCGAACTTGGTAGATGAAGAGTGTGGTATTTGTAATCGAGGTTTGATTCGGTTGAAGCTCGGGAGATAGGGTGCGATTG
Source organism: Papaver armeniacum (assembly GCA_023531295.1). Classification (NCBI taxonomy): domain Eukaryota; kingdom Viridiplantae; phylum Streptophyta; class Magnoliopsida; order Ranunculales; family Papaveraceae; genus Papaver; species Papaver armeniacum. The sequence continues at coordinate 768 of JAJJWW010004554.1, forward strand.
AGTGCGCAGTGAAGGTGTAGAAGATGGAGTTGAGTAGATCGAAGTGAGTCTTTGCTGAGTTTGAGAATAGACACGTCTCTTTGTGAATCGAGATGATTCGGAGTCGATTGTGGTGAATGTATGAAGAAATGGGTCTTACGGATAAGAAGAGGCGTGGTGATGTATGAGCAAATGGGTTTAGTTGAATTAAGGCGAGAGAAGATGATAATGGTGGGTTCCGGAGATGATGGCGGTCTCGAGATGGTGTTGGAAAATGGGTTGCTTGAGTTACGGAGCGGGAGCGAAATGAAGGCGAGTTGATTAGGCCCAGAAGTATGAGGAAATGGGTTAGTGAGCAAGCTTTGGTGTGGTGGTCGAGGTGTTGAAATCGATTGAGTTGGTGGATTTGAATGAATGGGAGATGGAGTCATGGATTTAAACGAGACAATGGTGATCTTTGAGTTGATGTGCGGGTGCGAGATGGAGCGAAACAAGGCGGGGCGAAAGTGCTTGTATAGCGGGAAAGCCCTGCGAAGAATAAATAGATGTATGTGTAGGCTTGTTACGGGAGAAGACTAAAATCGGCCTCCAAGTTGGCTGAGGAATCTTAGAAACGGAGAAGCTCTGTCAAATTCTCTACTCTCGAGTCGACTCAGTGAAGTCCGATGGCCGTCCAGCCGGTCCAACTCATCTCGGTCGAGGCAGAGTCGGCCACTAGAAAGGCGACTTGCGGCTCGGTCCCACGACTCACTCCTTCTCTTTGACCCTGTTGACCATGTTGACTAACGGTTGGTGACGGTTGACCCGTTTGGCCAGTTAGTCCTAACGGTGGGCTGACGGAATATACCTTTACCGTGAGAGAATTTTCGAGTGGCGGCGGCGACTATTCAGGCCGAATTCGGCCACAATCCGATTTTCAGTGAGCAAAATTCTGGAATTTTCTATGGACTTCTCTCATGGGTGTGAAGACTTGGGCTAGGAATTGGATGGAGAATTGGACTCAAATTTGGAAAGGGAAGGTGGAAGAGTTGAGAAAAGCTTGGATTTGGAAATTGAATTGCAAAAGGAAAAAGGATTCTATTCCTTGGAAGATTTGGAGAATATTGAAGCCTATAAATAGAGAAGTTTTCTACATACTTCTACACACATCTCTACACACACAACACTTTTCTTTTCTTATTCTTTGTGTGAACTCTTTAACATGAGTAGCTAATTTTATTGATTGAGGATGAATTCCTAGTTCTTAACATATGATTTGAGTTTTTGTTTTAATTATCTTGAAGTTTTTCACATGATTATCGTTTTGTTTTTACTAATAGGAATGATCTTGACATTCATGTTGATTGATAGATTGTTTAGAATGCATGCTAAATTGATTTGTTAGTTTAATCTAAATCTAGTAAAGTTAGGGAATAAGTAATCGTTCTCGACTCTTTACGCAAGTAGAAAACACAAGACCTTGGAGGGTTAGTGGAGCAATTGTGTGTGTAAAAACAACGCTAGAAAGTGAACCAAAGCGAACCGAGTTTAACTACTAGTACTAAACCTAAATTCATAAATCTTAATGCATTCGAGGGGATTACATCTTGTAAAAGCGAACCTCGGGAGGTGGTTCTTTTGAATAGAATACGATAACTAGCGGACTGTTACTCGGTGAAATTAGGGATTTTGGGGCTAGCTCCAAGCGGACTGCTATCCTACGGTTGGTGATAATCTGTGACTAATAACAAGTAGAAAAGAACATAACTTTAATCATTGTTTCGTAACGAAGAAGGATTCCTTGATCTTGTCTCTCTTGTGCTTTCAACTTTATCTTTCAATTGTTTTGTTTATTATCTTTTTGCTTTTACACCCCCTTTGTGACAATTTTTACAACTAGAATCTCGTGCTCCTCGTGGATCGGCCTTGACTACCCTATATTACTTGTTAATTAGGTAGTAAAGTATTAATTAATTTGATTGCACCTACGACACGCATCAAATTTTGTGCTTGAATTCTTAGGGTGACGGCGGATGATTTTAGTTGTTTTTTATTTTTCTTTTTGCTTTATTCTTGCTTTGTTGGATTCTATTCCGTATCTAACAAGTTTGCAAATCTTATTTTAGGTATCGGTTTTCCATGTATGGTGGACAAGAGCAAGCATATTACCAACAATCAATACGTTTTTCAACCTCAACATTATGACAACTTCCAACCATCCTTAGGATACAATCAAAACCAATCTTTTGGTATGATAAATTTCCTACAGAACATTATGGATATTCTCATACATATCAACAACCTTATGGGTATGTAAGTGGACAATCACAAGGATGGAAGGATAGTTATGCATCTAATAATTTGTTTCTAGCAGTAATGCGCGAGACAGAGAATTTGGAATATACTCCCTCTTCGTCGTTGTTTTCCAAAAAGAGGAGATAAGTCTAGAAACTCTATCAATGATTGAGCTTGGGAACTTACAAAAATTTCAAATTGGAAGATGAGAGACTCACATCGCGAAATTAGTAGGACCATTCATATGGGACGTCGGGATAAAGGTTACGAACCGATAAAAGATTCTTATTATGGTGACCAAATTTAGAGACTTTTGAACCTTTGGATACTTTTGATGACGATAGTGTAGCTTACTCGGCCTTGATCTTAATAATGATCAATCACCTATTCAAAAAGGAAGAGTTTGAGGAAGATGCATTTGGTCTTGGAAAAATTCCTTGGGAAAGATGGAGTGGCGGAAGTGTATGAACGTTGCAGCAATGAGGAAGTTATTCCAACTCCGGATCATAATAAGATCCTTCACCTATTCACAAGGAGGAGATTGGATATCCTTACCTATTGTTGTACAGCAGTAACACCCTCACAAGAAGATCTTACAATCTTACGGAGTAGAAAATCATTTTAGTGAAGGCGATTAGATGAGAATGTTGAGATGATGCTAGAGGATGAAGCCACATTCATTGATTTTGTGGAAGACCCAATTGAATTTGCCAATGATTTTGATGATCTTGAGACTTTGGTTAAGGTAGAAAACGACGAAGAATGGTTGCAAGGTTTAATAGAGGACCACGATATACAAAGAGGTAAGTAATTCACTTGAATTTTTTAAGGATGAAGAGGATTCTATAATACAAGAATTGTGCAAGGTTTGTCTAACCCTTTGCATATTGATTCTTCTCCTTCACCTCTTATTGGTTTGAATGTATGTGTGAAAGCATTTTTGGATGATTTGTTTCTAGATATCCACCATTGGAAACACTTGATGCTAACACTATGCAGGTTTGCCAAGAGGAATACATGGAAGTTCCCCCAAATTCCATGTTCTTTATACACTTGAGTGTGGACGAGAATAAGTGTGAAATTTCTATCGGCGATAATTTCACTATTGTTTTCTTGTGCTAATATTTGTATGGAGTTATTGTTTTCAAAACAGGTATTATGGGTGGATCCTCAATTTTGATTGTTAGTATGGAGTAGATCTTACAAACCACATCGGACGTCGACTTTAAAACAAGCGCCCAATGGGAGGCAGCCCATCGGTTTTCATATTTCTTATCCTTATCCTTTTTGCTTTTTATTTTTTATTATTTCTTTTTCTTATTTCTTATCATGTTAAAATTTCCCACCTTGACTTTACTAGGAGGATTGATTACATTGAGGACGATGTAAGGTTTAAGTGTGGGGAGTGGTTCCCAAGCATGTTTTTAAAACAAAAATTACAAAAAAAAATTTAAAAATTTAAAAAAAAAAAAAAAGTTTTATTTAAAAACTCCTACTTTTAAAGATTTTAGAGTCACTATACTTCTAGGTATGTTTACATAGAATTTTGGCCCGACATAATTGAACTTGGAAATGTTAGAGAACTACATTCGGATTTCTTGTTTGTTAGAGTGTTAAATAATGGATTTAATCATGCGGGTGATGCGAATTTGGTGCGGGGAGAAAGGCGTTATTAGAGTTGCTGATCAATCATTAGTGGAGACTATAGTATTCATATCATGTGAGGCAGACGAGAATTCTTCCGTCTACTAAAGAGCTTCTTTTGAGTGTGTGTCACCGTAAGTAAATTCCGGGTAGAATGGTGGCTACCCAACCTCCCACCAATAGAAGCCTTACTCTTTGATCTCTTGAGTGCTAATTTTGTTAAATCATGGGGTGGCGTCTATAGATGAAAGCTTCCTTCTTGTAGTTCGATTTGCAGCTAGCACCATTCTCGACAACAACGGATCCATAGAAACACTCATCATCAACAAGGAGCGTCAAATCTACAAGGAAAGTTGGAAAAGTTTAAGGTTTATAAGCAACGGAATGAAAAAAAGAGCAAATTTCAAATTCAAGTAAAAGCAACATACAAATGAGCGGCATATATGTTGAAGACTTACAATACAATGAGGTAATTTTATATTCAAATATGAAGACTTATTCATAAAAGCGAAAAGAAAATTAAAGGTGAGAATTTTTGAAAGTTTATGATTTCAAAGACGATACAAGTTGTGAAGAATCAAGCGGTAAAAATACTTCTTCCACGGCCATGGTTTATTTTTGTATTTAATTTCTTTTGTTTTAAAAAAAAAAAAAAATTTGAAAAATTGAAAAAAAAGAAAAAAAAAGAAACACAAGAGAAATATTTGTTCTTATTTTTATTGAATGAGCATTAGGGGAAGGAAAATATATAAGGAAGTTTCAAGCGACAAGGTTTTAAGGTAAAAAGAGTTACAAATTGTTAAGAGATTTATGAAATTCAAGGGTTTATCATCAATAGTTGAAACCGAAGGCGAAGACCAAGTTAAAGACGAGGAGCGGAAGACGTTTCTATTTGGATCGCGTGAGTGGTGTTATCATAATTGGCGATCGGATGTGAAGGTGAGTAAACAATCTCATCCTCAATAATAATGGTTGATTTCCTTTCTTGGGAGATCGTCGGAAAAATGGTTTTTCAAAATATTAAAAGATGTGGGTTTTTAAAAAATTTCGGAGAAGTTATCCTTCCCACCATTCGACGTGTTGCGGAATTCTTTCTTCATTCTCTGCACATGTTAGAACCATAAAAAGTTTGTCTTTTTGAGTGCAATTATCATAAAATCTTTTGGTGAGGCGAAGTCGGCGAAATGCTTATTGATCGTTTCTCAAACACGCGTTCTCTCATTATGGTGTGGTTATTTCTCGCTCAACATTTAGAGGCGAGAAATATGTTCTTTAGTATTTATAACTTCTTATTACTAGCATGCGAAATTCTATGTCCTCACCAACTCTTTGGATGCTTGTGGCGGCTTGAGCAGCTTTGAAGTTGTGAGTTTTAGTTTTGATTTGCTCGAGGACTAGCAAAGTCTAAGTGTGGGGGAATTTGATAGGTGTAGAAATACACCTAATTTACTATCTAGTAGTTATGCTTTCTTTGCTATTTTTCTTGTAAATTATGTATTTTACGCTTGTTTTGAGTTTTGTAGCAACTTACGGAGTCGCACGGAGGAAAGAAGAAGAAATCACTCAATTTGAGCAAAAAGGGCAATTTTGTCATTTCCGGGGTGAACACTATCCAGGAGCAGAGTAATGGTTAACCGGGAGGAGCTGTCCAGGTTAAGGGGCCCGGGTATCCCTTATCCATAAAATGTAGTCTTTTGTATCGTGGTAAAATGGATGGGTAATGTCCATGGATGCATAAGCCCATAGACCCACCCACACCCATACCGAATCTACCTACTTTACCTTCACCCTAAATCGAGAAAGGGTTTTATTTCTCTTCAATCATTTTCATTCTCACACAGGAATTGAGAAGAAAGAAAACAACATTTCTTTGTCAATCGAGATTGATTAGGGTTGAAGTTGTTTACGCAAATAAGAACCCCGGTGGTTCAATCTAGGGTTCGGAGCCGAGTTGGTCTTTGTTGATAATCACTTAGAAGAAATCGAGAGAAATCGAGAGATGGGTTAATGGCGACGGATTTGATAGTGGGATTGAGCTCGATTATACCGGAAATAGAAGGTTAGGGTTTGATGGGTTTGTTCTTTGTCGAACTCGGTAGATGAAAGAGTGTGTGGTAATTGTTGTAAATCGAGGTTTGATTAGTTGAAGCTCGGGGAGATAGGAGGGTGCGATTGATGCATAGTGAAGGTGTAGAAGATGGAGTTGAGTGGTCGAAGTGAGTCTTCTTTGAGATTTGAGAATAGACAACGATCTTGTGCCGTCGAGATGATTGCCGTCGATTGTGAAATTTGAATGTATGAGAAGAAATGGAGTCTTACGGATAAGAAGAGGCTGTGAGCTGATGTATGAGCAAATGGGTTTTTGAAGCCGAATTGAGGCGAGAAGATGATAATGAAGATTGGGTTCGGAGATGATGGCGGTCTCGAGATGGTGTTGGAAAATGGGTTGCTTGAGTTACGAGAGCGGGAGCGAGAATGGGCGAGTTGATTAAGCTAGAAGTAACAAAGAAATGGGTTAGTGAGCAAGATGGTGTGGTGGTACGAGGTGTTGAAATCGATTGAGTTGGTGGATTTGAATGAATGGGAGATGGAGTCATGGATTTAAACGAGCGATGGTGATCTTTGAGTTGATATTGCGGAGTGCGAGATGGAGCGAAACAAGCGAAATTTGAAAGTGCTTGTATAGCGGAAAGCCACTGCTTGAAGAATGAAATAGATGTATGTGTAGGCTTGTTACGGGAGAAGACTAAAATCGGCCTCAAGTTGGCACGAGGAATCAGAAGCAGGGAGGAAACTCTGTCAAATTCTCTACTACGCGAGTCGACTCGGTGAGTCAGATGGCCAGATCCAGCCAGGTCTAACTCATCTCGGTCGGGCAGGTCGACCACACAGAAAGGCGACGATCTTGACTCGGTTCGACTCGCTCCTTCTCTTTGACCACTGTTGACCATGTTGACTAACGGTTGGCGACAGTTGACCCGTTGTGGCCGTTAGTCCGACGGTGCCCTTACGGAATATACCTTTGCGGTGAAGAATTTTGGTGGCCGTGGCGACTATTCGGCGGATTAGGCCACAATCCCGTTTTCGTGACGAAAAAATTCGGAAATTTTCTATGGACTTCTCTCATGGGTGTGAAGACTTGGGAATAGGTGGATGGAGGTGGACTCAAATTTGGAAAGAGAAGGTGGAAGAGTTGAGAAAAGCTTGGATTTGGAAATTGAATTGCTAAAGGAAAAGGATTCTATTCCTTGGAAGATTTGGAGAATATTAACTATAAATAGAAGTTTTCTACATCTTTCTACACACATCTCTACACACACAACACTTTTCTTTTCTTATTCTTTGTGTGAACTTTTAACATGAGTAGCTAATTTTATTGATTGAGGATGAATTCCTAGTTCTTAATATATGTTTTGAGTTTTGTTTTAATTCTATCTTGAGGTTTTCACATGATTATCGTTTGTTTTTACTAATAGGAATGATCTTAATGACATTCATGATTGATTGATAGATTGTTTAGGTGGCCAACTAAATTGATTTGTTAATTTGATCTAAAGCTAGTGAAAGTTAGGGAATAAAATGTCGTTTCTTGACTCTTTACACAAGTAGAAAACACAAGACCTTGCGGAGGGATTCCGTGGAGCAATTGTGTGTAGAAACAACGCTAGAAAGTGAACCAAGCGAGCAGGAGTTTAACTACTAGTACTAAACCTAAATTCATAAATCTTAATGCATTCGGGGAAGTACATCTTGTAAGCGAACCTCGGGGTGGTTCTTTGAATAGAATGCGATAACTAAGCGGACACATTGCTCGGTGAAATTAGGGATTTTGGGGCTAGCTAAGCGGACTGCTATCCTATAGGTTGGTGATGTCTGTGACTAATAACAAGTAGAAAAGAACATAACTTTATTCATTGTTTCGTAATGAAGAAAGGATTCCTTGATCTTGTCTCTCTTATTGCTTTCAACTTTATCTTTCAATTGTTTTGTTTATTATCTTTGCTTTTTACACCCCCCTTTGTGACAATTTTACAACTAAGTCTCGTGCTCCTCGTAGGATCGCCTTGACACCTATATTACTTGTTAATTAGGTAGTAAAGTATTAATTAATTTGATTACACCTACGACACGCATCGGATCTTTTGGAGAGCGGAGTGATGTTGAAAGTGAGCGGTAATTGTTTATGTAAAACTGGACCGTGGTAGTTGCGTAGAACTAAACTAGTAACTGTTGTTTGGAAAAGACAAGCTACATTTGACGTCACTCGGCTGGAATCTGTGTGAGTTGTTGGTATTAAGCTGTTGTCAATTACGGACTGAGCCACGATAGTTGCGAGCAGGATAGCAGCAGCGATGTCGACTAGATCATAATAGTTGATGCGGAACTGGATTGCAATATTTGCGGTAAACTGGACTGCGACGGCCATAGAAAAAACTATCCTCTGCAGTAATGAGCAAAGCGATGCTGCCAGACATTCGCGATCAGTGGCTGCATGATTTGCGAATAGAGCTAGACTACGGCGGCTCGATCGAGTGAGTTTGCGGGAGTTGCGAACATAGGCTGGACTACATCGGCTTGATCGGCTAAAATGTAACGATGACGAACAAAGTTTCAACTGCGGTAGTTCTGTCAAGTGAGCTGCGGGAGTTCTGAACTTATAGACTGACTTGCAGCGACTACGATCAAGTGGATTGCTGCGATGCGATCAAGAATGCATACTGCAGTACATTGCCAATCAATTTGGACTGCGAGAATTACTGAATCATCATTGGGCTCACGGCCGACAGTCAGTGAGACTGCAGCGAGGGCAAGCAAGCACAGCTACTGCAGCAGCTGCGGTCATCTGAGACTACGGGAAGTTCGCGACCATCGCTGGACTGCGGCAACTCGATCTGCTGGATGCTGGCGATAGCAAGCACAAGCCTGCTACTGACAGTTGCAGGCGGCTAGACTGCAGGAGTTACGAATTATAGCATTGGACTTGCAGCGACCGGCAAGCAAGGCCTGCCTCTGCAGCATGTGCGGTCAGGTTGGACTACGAGAGAGTGAGCAACGTTGCACTACGGCCAGTTTGTTGAGGATTAGACTTTAAACGATTCGATAAACCAGAGTGTAACTGATTATAAAAAGCCGATTTGCATTAGTTACGTCCAATCGAGTCACGAGAATGGATGAGCAAAAGCTGGGCTTGCATCAATTGCGTCCAAGCGAGTGCAGCGATTGTTTAGGAAGCTGGACTACAACAGTTCGATCAACTTAGGCTATACTGTGATTTAACATTGCGATTGCAATAATTGTGTCAAAATATTAGGGGTGTATGCTCGCCCCCTCTTAATCTTGTAACTCGTTGGAGGATTAAGAAGTTTGGGTTACCTTTTGTTTCGATTTTGAAGTTTGAATTCCGCATTGCATTTAGGTGTTATGTAACTCGCCCCCAAGCGTATGGAGTGTTGCGCATCTCGCCCCAAGAGAGTTATTTTAGACCATGAGGTGTTACATATCTACCCCAAGTGATAGTTACCCACGTTGAAGTGATATGCAACTTCGTCCCCGAGAAGATAGTAATTGTCATGTTGCTTAATGCTCGCACAAGGGTGCATTTCCTTGCTGCATATTGCTCGCGCATGAAATATTGATGGTGTCTGTTATATAGAGTTCGCGCGGGGGGCCCAATACCACTATTCCAGATGCGCGCAGAATTGAGATGTGTACATATTCTCGTGAGAAAATTCTCGACACGTTTTAGGTGTCCCATTGAATAAAAGTATGAATGATTATATGAAAAGATGCGAAAATATGTAAATTGTATACGTACCTTATGAGATGTGGTATTGCGACTATGTGTACATGTGGCTGTTAGGATGTCCATCGGCTATGTTGTTGTCTCTCAGTGGTGATGACTAGTGTAGTTGACTTAGCGTCTCGGCTTGACTCAGCAACTGGATTTGTCCGCGGGGTCGGAATGCATCAGGTTGAATCAAAAGCTGGATTGAAAACGATTGCCATGAAGCTGTATTTCACGCATTGCGATCAAGTTGAGATGTAACGACTATAAGTAAAGCGGCACAAGTAGTTGCTTTGAAAGCCGAACTACGAGGTTCGATCATATTGGACTGAAGAAGTTGTGAGGAAAGCATCTTAAAGCTTGAGTTTGAGAAAACCGAGACCCTGGCGATTCGAGCTCGGACAATAGTAATTGTACGAAAAATGGATGCGCGATTCGATCAAGCGAGGCTGCAGTATTTGTTGAGAAATGTCCTACAACGGCTCGATCAAGCTGGACTATAGTAATTATGCGAAAAAAGGACCAATCGATCCGATCAACGGAGACCGTAGTATTCTTTGAGAAGCGAACTACTAGATTCGATCAAGCGGGTCATGCATGATTATGTGGAAAAAAGCTGCTGACGGTTCGATCAAGCTCGATTGCATTTATTCTTTAGCCAGCTACGGCGATTCGATCAAGCTGACTGCGGTATTGTTGAGCCAGACTACAATGATTCGATCAACTGGTTATAAGCGATTATGTGGAAAAAAGCGCCATATGATTTGATCAAGTCGGACTGCAGTATTCGTTGAGCTGGACTACTGCGATTCGATCAAGCCGGACTGCAGCGATTCTTCGAAAGCTGGACTACAATGGATTCGATCAAGCTGGTACTAGCTGATTCATCGGCCTCACTGAACTTTGCATATGAGCAATTTTTGGATAAAAATCGACACAAAAACGTTCACAAACGTTGAATGCGTCCCTTTTTGATGTCGCCACTCCATTCTCAAAAAATAATTTTTCTCCAATCGATGAAAATTCCACCCATGATGTTGGAAATTGACATGCGATCGCCACGAGGCGAAAATCGCATAATCCGGACGTATGATGAAGAAGTTATCGAATGAATGATTTCATGTGGATTAATCCGGGTAGATAGATTGCTTACGGGATAGGAGAAGTTGATGTGGTGCAACTTCCACTGATATGGTGGCAAGTTGCTTATGTAACAACTAATATGGCAAGGTGCTAGCTGATTTGGCGCCCAGTTGACGTTGTGGCAGTGACATGATGATGAAGTGATGAGCATCTTGCTCCAAAAAATATTCTTTTCCAAATGTATAAATTTTACCTTCATGATGTAGGATATTGTAAGTACGATCGCATACGAGCCAAAAATCATCCAATTTGGACCTCATATGAAGGAGATATCATGAAACAAAATTGAAGACCAAGCCCAGAAGAATAGGGTGCTCAAGCCCACGGGGGCATATAAATCCGCGTGTCAAGCGAATGGGGCGAGAAATATCTCGAGCTTATGGCTTGACTAGCTAGAAACTCGGCTAACTTGGCTTAGCACTACTTGGCTCGGCTCGGGGTGGAAAAATCCTTCAGTTGCACAAAGGTTGGGCGCACAAATCCAAGGGCTACGGGATTAAGCTACTCGGAGATGCACTGAATCAGGATTACGGAATTAAGTTGCACGCGATGCACTGAATCAGGACTATGGCATTAAGTTGCATGCGAAGCACGGAAACATGCCGGACTGAGAACTATTGCCGGATGGAGGTGGCCGTCGGCAACTTGCTTAGCGCATGGCCATCGCGGAGAATCTTGTTAGCAGCGATGGCGTCATGCTCACGCAAGGAACAAAATATCTTGACGGTGTAAGGAATATACTAACGGTAGCGGAATATTCCTTACGGAAACATTGTCTTGTCTGGATCGGCGAGATGGCGTGGCAGACTACTGGATGGTGGCGCTGGCGGCGTGTCTTCTTGACTTGGCGTAATGTCTTGGCGTGATGGTCAATAGAGTGGGACGAATGATCGGCGTAACATGCTAATGTGACGAGTCGGCTAGGCCGGGATTCTTGGCGTGGCGATTACGATGTCGTGGCACATAAGCCGGCGTGGCTATCGATGATGTGGAACTCTGGTTGGTGGCGTGGCATGTCTTGGCGTGGTATCCGCTGATTGGAGAATTTTGTTGGCGTGGAAG
>JAJJWW010004555.1:0-12293 GCA_023531295.1 Papaver armeniacum
AAGGTCATCGCTGCATCTTCTTTGGTACACCACTCTTCTTTCTCTTAGCATTCTGTTCTTTTTTATCACTCTTGTGTGATCCGGATTCTTGGCTCCTTTTGGGTAAAGTTGCAATATGGGTATGAACGACCTTCCGTTAGATGTTCATTCAATATTTTTTCTCGTTTAGCCGTTGATTCAGTTTTAGATTGCAAACTTGTTTGCAAACCATGGCGCAATCTCATTAAGAACCCAACTTTTGCTCAAACTCACCTTGCTCACCTTAAGTTATTGCTGCAAAAATCTTATGAGAAATGCACATGATGAGATGTGGTTACTAGAAAAGAACAATGCCATGCAACAAAATGGAACTTGTAATTGGAACAAGGAATTTAGTTTGCAAGCTGATGATAGAAGAATTCATCTTATTCCACTCGCTTTTACTAAGAAAGGCAAGGTTTTATTTTGGCATGATTATAAAGTTGTCTCCCATTACGATCCAGAAACTGCCAAACTTGATAAACTTAGCCAGGATGAAAATGATGGTCAAGCTGATGTCAAGTCTTATCCAGCACCAGCAGCTCATATCAACAGCTTTGTTTCACTGAGAGCCCTTGGTGTCAAAAACTCCAGGAGAAGACTACAATATAAGGTTAAGTAAACCTATATAAGGATAAGATTTTGTGTTTTAAAGATGTTTTTGCTAAGGTAGCAAAAACATCGCATCTAATGAAATCGTCACATCTCCAAATCCACATGGTACTTACTCTTTAACCTTTTTTCCAGTCAAAAAGAAGTTTTGGATTTGTGGCTTAGCAGGCTGCAAATCTTCTTCCCAGTTAATTGCCATTTGGATTTGTATGTTTGAACTGAATTGAGTTGAGTTGAATCGTATTAATACATATTTGTCAAGGCGATGACCAAGAATAAAAGCTATTAATTTTCCTAAAACTTAGGCGAAATAATTAAATAAATCAACAAATTGAGAAGAAATTAAATAAAAAAATTAAATAAATCATTAATTTAATTGAGAAGAAAGTTTGTTAGGCCTCTTCCTATGCACATGCCAAAAAAATGGTGTTTGGCATGCCACCTGGCATGCCAAACCATTTGCGCCACTATGGGGAAACCGCTGAGCGATCGAATCCCTAGCGAACGATATTAACAATATCGCCAGCGATAAAGACTTTATCGCTGCGATATTGTCAATGTCATTGGCGATATTCACTCTAGCGATAGCGGCTATTTCTTCATCGCTATAAATAGGTAACTTTCAAACTCAACACTTACCTCAAATTTTTTACACAAAAAATTTCTCTTCTTCTCAATCTATTATTCTCTTTTCTCAATCTAATTTATTTCTTCTATTTGATCCAAATGGCACAATTAACCCAACTTGATTCGGCAACACAACTTGATTTTTACGGAGTAGTACTTGAAGGTGCCGTTGAGAAGATATGTGATAGATTCAAAGAAATAAGTAAGAAGCAAAGAAGTCTCCAAGTTTTGGATATCAACCAAGTCAAAACCACAACCAAGAGAAGGCCAAGAAAGGTTAAAGGCAAGGAAAATCAAGGCAAAACAAATTTGAAGCCAAAGAAGAAGATAAACAAAGGAGACTCCGTTCATGAGCGCATTGATTGGAAGTTTAGTGAAATGAAGAAGATGAACAAGATGAAGAACATTGTTCCAAATTTTTTTTTTAGAGTCTTTCCAATTATTGTCTAGTTTTATGTCTTGTAAAATGACTATTTTAATTATATTGAAGTTTTTAATTTTGTGAAGTTTAATGAATTTGAAAATTTGACTGAATATTGTTGAAAATTAATATTAATTATATTCTTAAACATTAAAAGTATTACAAATATTTAAACTTAAAACACAAAATTAATATTAATTACAAATATTGAAATTACAACACAAATGTTGGACAATATTGGGGCAAATATCTTAAAACCTCGAAACAACTTTCAAAATGGAATTTTTGCCCATAGATGCGGCGATATTCCACACGACACCTTTCTCGAAATTCCACCGTGGTTTCACCACTTCTCAAGAGTTGGACCTTCTCGCGAAGTAAAGCAACATACCTAAACTTCCTGCTTAATTATACGAAGCGTCGAACCAAATCTGAAACACTACGACCGCGTAGGTTCATTGTTTGTTCTTGAAATTTAAAAAAAAATCCTTTCCCACAATAGTTGGTGATCAAATACTGGCTCCATTGTCAAATCAATATAATTCCTGCAAATACATTCATCTTCTGCAGTTTTGAATTTTAGGTTTCTCCTCACTTGACATCTCCTAATTTGACTTCTCCTAGTTTCACTCGTCTACAATTGCACGACAAGCGGCTCTTCGATTTTGGATAATACGGTGGTTTGCCATGCACTCAGTCGGATTCATATTATCGACCATGCTCTCTAAGGAACTGGAAGAGTGATGAAAAGAATTGGAGATTAAGAAATATAGAGAGATTGAGAAATTCTTAAGAGATTAAGAAATTACAGTGTGAGTTGAAATGAGATTAAAATTAGGTATTTATAGAGGGAAATATTAGCCGTTGGATGAAGATCGATGAGCGATTATCAAAGTACCGAGCGACGGCTTGACTGTCGTTGTCGATTGAATGACCATCGAGCGAGCAGTTTGACCAACGAGCGATGAAGACTCTATCGCTCATTGGAAACTACGTCGTGTATGCCTATATGCCGAAATAACATATTGGCATATGAGTTTGGCGATTTGGCATACCCATAGTGGGTGCATATATGCCAAATACCATGTTTTGGCATGTGCATAGGAAGAGGCCTTAGAGTTGTATTTTCTCATGGTTTTCGAGAAACCAATATAACTGCAAATTTGCTGGCTGCTACCCATCACAGGCAGGGGTTTATTCAGATTGATCCAAGGAACTTTAGTGATGATTTAAAGAAGATAATTGAAGAGGATAGAAACTTTAAAGTGTATTTCAGGCATTCTTAGAGTGTGGTTTTTTTGGCTTTGTTTGTTCTTTTTTTGTTTGGGTCTCCTTAACCCCGCGGAATGTTTCAAAACCAAAAAAAAAAAAAAAAAAAAAAAAAATTGGAATGAGGATTCTTGTTTGTGTTGCCACCTAGGAAAAAACAAAACAACCATTGGAGAAGCTCTAAGCCTCGACAGTAAATAGTAATCCCTTCGTTTTTCGAAAAGAGGTATTTTCACTTTTTCAATTTGGCTTATTTTTAGGCTAAAATGAAAAATTGATAGTATCTTTTTTCCTAGATTAGAGGGAGTATTGTGTTGAATTATGAGTAGTTGTTTTTATCTTCAAGTCAGATGGATAAATTGATCATTATTGTGTTGCTTACACTAACTAAGACAATAGATATATAGATATAAGCCATACAAACATATAAAAAGCGTATGAGAAAAAGAAACCCAGATAGACAGCTCATAAGTATTTTCATATAAAAAGCGTTTGATAAAAAGAAACCCAGATAGACAACTCATAAGTATTTTCTTGGTGCCAAAATACTGGATACCTAAAACATTAGAAATGCTTAAAATTCCCATGATTCCACAGAGCCGTTATTCCATAATAGAGAAACTGAACTCAACAACTACTTGAAAATAAGCAATACAATAAATAGAAAAACCATAGAGCATATATGAACAACCAATTGATATCGAACCCCATGAGCTACAAACAATGAGGCACTAACAAAGTTAATGACGAAAGAATGGTCTTTCCGTGAATTATAATAATTACATGGAAACTATCTAGATGAAGGATCAATAATAGCTTTACTGCGGCAATATGATTAAACAAGAGAAAAAAGTCCATGAAGAGCTCTTAATTTTATACGCTAACATAATGAGGCATTTGAAAGCAGAGCTGACAACTATGAACCCCTTGACCCCATCCTTTCGGAGCTGTGCGAAAAATGCTTCATGTCGCCTACAGTTTACAACTTATTTGATTATATCTTTCAATTCCTCATCGAAATCCTCCTCTGAATCTACTCCAAGAGATTTGAGCTTTGTGATCTTTCCAAATAATCAACAGGGATATTACGAAAGTAAGAAGTCCAGTTAAGGCGCATTTTATGATGACTGATAGGTGTTGTAAACACCTTGATATTTATCTATTGTTTATGCTTTCTTCGCGAGTTTTCTTGTAAATTATGTATCTTATGTGTGCTTTTGAGTATATTAGGTGCAATGGAGTCGTTTGGAGCGAAAGAAGGAGAAAACATCCATTTTGAGCATAAAGAGGAGATCGTCATTTTGGTGGCGGAACTGAGTCGAGCCAAGCCCATGATTGAAGACAACCAGTGCAGCTTTGTCTAGAGAAGCAAGGGGCAGACCTTGGTGGCCCCTATATAACGAGTGGGTTTCTAGATTGGTTGAACCTTATCTACCCCATGAGGGTGCATATATCCACAATTATTCCTACACAAGACCTGAAATTCAGAGTCTATCTTATCATTGGTTTCATCTGAGATGAATTTGGGAGAGAGGTGAGAAAATGGCTGCTGTTATTGTTGAGAGAGATAGAGAAGCAGAATCAGAGAAGAGAGGAGAAGAGATGACGAACCATGGATCGACGATGGTTGTTCTCAGAAGATGAATTATGAAGGCTATGTTGCTGTGAAGACCCGAATAAGAAAGAAAAACGAGATCGATGGGAGTCTGTAAAGCTTCGAGGAGACCAAAAAACAGAGATTCAGTGTAAACTTGGTGGAATTTCGATGGGATTGAGCCGATTGAACTAGCGAAGAAGAGAATATGAGATTTAATTTCAGATACAGAGTTTGGGGGTGAATTTGGTAGAGAACTGCTCAAGATTGAGTTAGGGTTATCTTGAGGGATCTGGTGATTTATTATTGTTCAAGAAGAATCAAAAGAAGTTGAATAAGAGAATTGACAGTGGAATTGACATGGGTTTTGCTGGAGATGATCGAGACATGGGATTGTTGAGACTGATTGAAGAGCAGATATAGGGTTCGTGAATCTGAGATGGGTATTTCGGTTTTGATGGTAGAATCTAGTGGATTTCTGGAAAGAATTGATGTTAGCAATGAAACTTCGAGCACAACGGAGAAGAGATGAAGAGCCTCAACTGGAACCTGAGATGAATGGGTTTGATTTGTTGTGTGCAGTGAGTAAAGCAGATTGTAGGTGGTGGCTGCTGCTAGGATTAGAGATGATGAACTGCAAGAATGGAATCAGCTATGTATGTTATGCTTTAGAGGGAAGTATGAATGAAAATAGGGTTTGAAAGAACTAAAGGGAGAAATTGTTGTTTGAGATAATATTGAACAAGGGTTTCTGATGTAGATGGAGATGTCCAGGCATTTGATGTTGATGATATTCAGTGGTGATGATTCAGGTGCAGGCAGAGAATGGACGGAAGAGTTGAGGTTGCTGGTGTTTGAATGAATGGAATTGCAGGTGGTCATGAATTGCAGTTTGTCTGGCTGGATGAATGGAGCTGAGTAAATTCAGCTGGGAGATGTTGCCTCCATGGATGTTTGTGAGCTCAAGGAAGTGGCGAATGATTGAGCAGAATTAAGTTAATGGACTTGGAGAAGGAGTTGCAGTCTGCAATAAGCTATGCAGGATTGATTCATGTGGTGCTCTTACTGGTGGTAATGATACATAAATGGAGCTGTAAGAATATGCAGTAACAGGAGGTTTGATCAAGGAGTTGAGCAAGGAGCTGGTAATTGTGTTATTGCAGTTGCAACTTAGCTAGAGGGTACTGAACCTGGTGGTTTGCAAGAAGTAGCGAGATGGAGCGTGTTGCTTTGTCGAGTTCGGTTGAGTTGCGAATGCGGTGATAATGGCTCGAGGCATTGCGAGGTTATAGTGCGGCTACGGATGGCAATGAATGGTGATTGTGTGTGTTACGGTGGTACAATGGCTGAGAGTTGCTTCTTTGAAGGGTGTTTATCAGATGATTATGTGTTGCATCCAAGGATGCAGGGAAAGATGTGCAGGATATAGCACCATCTTGGCGCAACAAAGCTTAAATCTCTGCAGGATGGTTTGCAACTCTGGTCTACAGCCAAGTCAGCTGAGTTAGCCAGGCCGACTTATCTGACGATGACATCACTGAGTTGCGTCATCTGACTCGGTGCTTGACCCTATTTGACTCGGTGACTTGGCCGAGTTGACACTGCCGATTTGAATCGTTGACCGGTGACCGGGTGGACTTTGTTCGGTCACCAGAGCCAATTCTCAGACCACTTCTCCGGTCAATTTCCGGCCATAATACCAATTTTCCGGCGACAATTTTTGGGGCATATTTTCTACATGGGTTTTTCTTACATATGGGCTTGGTAGACTTCTATCTATTGGACCTTTGAGATTTGACCTAATTTTGGAAAGCAAAGCTATTTAAAGGAAAGATTTCTACAACTTTATATCACGTATTATTCTTGGGAACTTGGAGAGAGCCGCTTTTGTTTACGCTACTAGGGTTTGCCTTTGTTCATATTCTTCTTTATTCAATTCATATTTTTGTGATGAACTTCATAGCTATGAGTAGCTAATTTAATATTATTGGTTAAGGATGTAGTCCTATTTCTAAAACTTGTGCTTGAGTTATGTATTAGTTTTCTCTCTTGATTGTCGTTTAAATCTCTATTGTTTTTAATAATCACATGATTGATGTATTGTGATAGGACTAAGATGTTTGGTTAGTTAAGTGGCCAATTAATTGAACTTGCATCCTCGTCCATATCTATTTTAGGGTTTTTCATCGAGCTATAACCCTGAATACAAGTAGCATAATATGTTTACTGTTTGTAGTGATACACTCTCGTAATCATATGTAGCCATTGTCCGAATTGTTATGCGCAATGTATGATAACTGCATTGATTATCCTATTTTTGAAACTTAATGCTCCTAGGAATTGAACTTAATTAGCGCAAGGCGTTAGGTTATTCTTTAGGTAGAATTCACACACGCAGCTCTAATGTGTGTGTTGATGAACTTAGGAAAGTAATAGATTATCTTACTCTCTTGTAGTTCTCTAGGCTTTTGATAATAAAAGAAATTAGAATTATTCTAATCATGTATACAGCACATATCAGATTGAGAATGAATTCGCCAGTAATCTTTCTCTCATTTGATTACCTTTACAAATTTTTGTTTTGATTTGCTATTGCTTACATAAAACAAAAATCCCCCATTTGGTTACTTTAGGAAATTGAATACGAATACATAATAACTTCTGATTGCCTCTCTGTTAAGAAGCGAACTCTTCGTCGTATACTTTAGAGAAAGTGAAATTACTTTTTGGCCTTGTCTGACAGTCAATGACAAGTGTAAAAATCAATTCCTTAAATTTAATTTCTTGACTTTTATACGTAAAATGTTCTTCCTTGTCAGAGACCTACCCGTTATGTTGGAAATTCTGACATACGATGAAGTTGGAGTAAATACATATATCAGTTCTCATTCTTCCCATTTAGAGATTGTGAGTTGGGAACCTTTAAAGATCCCCTCAAATTTGGAGTGCATTTGGGTACTCTCTACTTTTGTTTTCCCAACATAACCAAACATATTGAAGTCCGAGATGGATCTACGAACAAGAATCAAGAACTTTGTAATCTATTCCTTCTAAAGTATGCAAATAATATAAACCATCTTATTTGATGCTATCTTACATTTGGAGACGAGCTGTTCTTCTGACAATGAAATATGCACTGAGCAAATTTATCTTTCAGGTTTCCTTCTTCTCGCTTCCTCACTCCTCCTTTCAGAATCGTACAACTTCATCCCGAACTCTGCATGACATACAATGTCATCAATACGCACAACAACTTCATAACCATTTTTAGATACTATCATCATCTTCTTCTTCACCATGACAAATCTTCTCTATCATTCTCTCCAAAGGGATAAAGATAAGAGAATGATTTATTAATTGTAGGATAAATCGATATCCATATTTATATCTAATTATTCAAACTTACCAGCTAATGAAACATCTCCTCCTACTACTATTATTCCATCATATTCTACTTCACAATTGACAACTGAATATACAAGACTATGTGACATTAGATGAAGCACTAAATAATTTTTTTTAAACATGCTAGTCAAGTATTGTGTTTAGGTTTTTGTTGATGTTTGTTGTATATTTATGGGTACGAAAATGTATCTTTTGGGTCACCAAACTCCAATATATATAACAAATTCTTTAGCTTTATTATTTTTTTGGGACGATTTCCAAATATAACATGGTTATTTATTTGGGAAATCCGAATTTGGGTGTACAAAGATGGTTTTTTTGGCTTGTCGTGCACAACACTCTTGGGATTGGCCTCTTAACCACGCCTGACATGAATTTGGTAATTCATTTGAGTATACATATATTTATATAATTTAAAATATATATATATATATACATATATATATATATGTATGTATCGAAAATGCTCTCGTCGAGTCGCTGAATTCCAATTCTTCTTGTAACACGTACGCCAACTTTCATGTTTTGTTACGGGGCAATTTCCAAATATGACATGGTCGGTTGGTTATTCATCACCCGACATACCATAAGCATCAAACTAGAGAATATAACAAACATCAGTTCAGTAGCCACTCCCTATTACATGATACTTGCCATTAACCCATTAGATCACAAAAACACATTTCAAGTGCAAAAGAAATACTACCTGGCTTCGTAGTAACACCATGTTTTGTCCTCAAGAAGTCTTTCTATTCTAAATAAATAAACAAACATGTATAATGGGAAAAAAATGGGAAAACTTTTCCCTCAAAGAGAAAAAAAAAAGATACAATGAACAGACATACTAAAAGAAAATACATAATTAAGAATAAAAAGAAGCTCACTTGTGCTTCTCCGTGGTTATATATTGTGCAACCTCGCATTATCCCTTCATTTTTTTGGGGAAGACGTCTGATCTTGCTTTCCCCAACGAAACCAAACTGAATAATATCAGATGGGTTTTTTACAATAATTGAAAACCTTGGCTTTCTGTTACGCTTAAAACAAGCATCAGCATAAACTTTATATTCAGTTGATTCCCTTGGCGTTGTTAAATATCCTATCGGAGATAAGTCAAGTGGAGTAGGTGCCATGAGCGTACGAGTCTCCAGCAACGTCATCTTTCTACTATGCTTTACTCTCTTCTTATTTTTCTTCTTCTCCTCCTCCTCCTCCTCCTCCCCCCCTCTTCCTCCCAAAATATTTCCAATTGAGAGCCCTCTTTCGTCATCTTCTCCAGATTCTTTTCCAAAGTTGATCAACTTCAGCAGAGGCCTCCTTCATTGTAGAATACCATGTAGTAATTTCAGCATAATCAATTTCATAACCATCTTCAGATACATATTCATCTTCACCATCACATGATTCTATGTCAGTCTCCCCATAGGAAAATGAGGCCGATCGTTAACCTTAAGTATTCTCGGTAAAGTTTCATACAAATAGTAAATGTCTCTTGATATAAGTTTTATCCTTTGCATATAAATACTTGCAATTGTAATCTTTTTACATATGATTTTTCTTGTATATCAGTTTTTTTCTGTTTTTTTTTCCATAAGGATATTATTTTTTCCACATATGATTTTTTATTTTTATGAGTTTTTTTCCACATATGAGTTTATTTTTTCCACATATGATTAGGTGTCGCTATTCAAAGAGGAGTTGGACCCCAGCTTGTTGCTAGGCTACCGACCAAAAGTTCTGTTAAAAAAAAAAAAAAAAAAAAAAAACTGAAACTCTGAACTGTTGTAACATAAAATATTATAAATGTTATAAATGGGAAAAACTTTCCTTTAAAGGAGAAAAAAAGACACAATCAAGAGTACAAAACAAAGCTAGGCTAAGTTTGCCTGTCTGAGTGGTGGTCAGGATTTGTTCGTGGGAAAGATAAATCAAGGGCTGTGGTTCTCCTGACCACCCCCTACAACTCGCACACGTGGCATTAATTCCAATATTATGAATGAAAAATGAATACTCAAGTCAAGATATGGAATTTAAAAATTATAACGGGGAGGTTCGAACTCGTGACCTATTGTGTCATAAGAGTGGCCTCTAACCAGTGTTCCACCTTGGTTGGAATTGATAGAAAATATAAATCAACAGTGGTGGTTTGTTCAACTTAAATACCATAATTGCTTTATTAATTAGTTTTTCACTAATTGCACATAATAAATAATCTATTCATTATAAAGTGTTTTATTAATTAGTGTTCCACTAATTGCTCATAATAAATGACTAATCATTTTTTAATTATAAATATTTTCTTAATTAATTATATTATTTATTTCTATTAATAAGTTATTTTGATAAATAGAATCAACATACATTTTCTGCGACAATGAGTAGTAGAAGAGGTGGAGGTCGAAAGATTAGTGGTGGTTAAGGGCGGAGCCAAGCACAATTATATTTATTTTTGTTCTTTTATCGTAAAATGGGATACAAAGTCCATTTTTCACATGTATCCAACTTGCCAAGAATTTTTTCTCCCTCTCTCCTCAAAATCCTGGCTCCACCCCTGGTTTGTGGTGGAAGAAGTAGTGACGGTGAATGCTGGTGAATACTGATGGAAAATATTAATTTTATGTTGTCGTTACAACATCGATAACATCGTAGTGTGGAAGATGTGGTTGGTTGTTTTTAACACTTTTGATAAGGTACCTTATAGTTCAGGGATGATATCATACAAGATAATATTTTCATGATCGTAGTTGGATCACCCAAATGGTACCCCTGTTATCTTTGGTACTATATCATATAAATCATGATTTTTTTAATGTTAAAATAAAATTGATTGCAATTAAAAAAACATATATACACGGAAAAAATAAATAATGAAACTAATCAATTGACGAAATTTTGTTCAATCTAAACCTCATACATGGAATTTGTGATTGAAAATTAGAATTGCGTCCAACAACCTACATGGGATGGGCGGCAGTGATGGTGGCAATGGTGGAGTCAAAAATTGACATTGAGGAGGCCTACTTTTTAAAAAAAAAAAACATGTAAACTTTGGTGAACTAAACCATAAATATATATGGACAAAGTACTATTTATAAAATAAACTAAAAAAATCATGTAGTTATTAAAAATTTAAGGGGTTAGAGCCGGGTTAGTCAACCATTGGTGATGGATAACAAAAAAGGATTCATATGGTTTTATGGTGGTGGCGGGTATTGGTGAACAAAAACATGCTATGCTAATTTTATAAGGTAGAAGAAAGGATTTGTTGTAGAAGAATTGTTGGGATATACGATGAATTACTTGATACGAATGAAAGAGGTATAACTATTTCGGTTCTGAAATCACATAAAGTTCACAGTAGAAGATGACATCACGTTTAAAGTTAGTAACAAACATAATATGGCTAACTAAAATGTTAAAAACAAACAGGATATATAAACTTAGAAAGTCGTGGGACTTGAAGAGACCAATTTTGAAAACTACAGTCTTAGAAAGCAACGATCCACAATACCATAATTTTTTTTATAAATATTCAACGTAGAATATGTCAACTTTTGGTAAAGGATCTATTGACAATCTATTAATTTGAAATAGGATCATGGAGTACAATATGTGTTCAAGGTTCTTTATGAGGCAATGTGTCGCCAGATTGTACTCCAAGTGAAGGTAGGAACATACGGAAGTGACAAAATGTCCAAGACTTTTGAAGTTACCAGAGCCTTCGTTAAGACGAATTGCTGGGCACAATACTTTGTTGAAGATTTAATGGCAGAGGTTCACATATATACAATCCCTTCTAAAAGGTAATGGGTACACATTTTAAACATTGTCATCTGATGGGTGTTGAAAAATTACAGGAAAATCATGTCACATCGGATAGTTTGTATCATCCGTTCGATGCAAAAAAATACTATTCTCTGTCTATTTGGAGGATCGACAACATGACTATGATAGATGAGTCAGCTGGAGCGAAATAGGAGCATGGGGAGACTTTTATGGATGATATTGATTAGCTGATTTCACTTTAGATGCTACTGATTTACATATTTCCAAAAAATATTTAAACTTCCATGTTCATGTAGAGCATTATCTCATTATAAGCAATGAACCTAAATAAAAAAAGTGTATGGAAGTTAAGATTATATTTTCTTCGTTTGAGCAAATTCCGATGTAAAATATTAAAGGAAAAAAACAAAGAAAAAAGAGAGAAAATCCCAACTACTTTTCCCACAAACACATATTAAATCATAAGGAGTTGATAAGTATTCTCGAAAAAATTATAATGACATTTTAAAAAATGAACCAATATCATGGCCCGTGACCGTTACGACACGAGTTAAGGGCTAG